>WBMZ01008150.1:0-66220 GCA_013400975.1 Atrichornis clamosus | reverse complement strand
AAGGGCAACTGGGGAAGGGAAGGGCAACTGGGGATGGAGAGAGAAGGGCAGGTAGATGAGGGAAAAAGAAGGGAGAAGGCATTTCCTAGATATTTCAATGTAGAATCATTTATTCCAAAATTATATTTTTCCCAAACTGCCCTGTTTTATACTGAATGGGAATCTAAGTTGAGGTGACTAAATTGGTACCTAAGCCCCTTACTCAACTAAAAACAAAAAAAGCCCTGAGCACCTACAGATCCTGGCAGTTTCCCTTTTGATATGTATTTATGTTAAATGATCATTAAAGGTTTTTATGGTAGTGCATTTACTTCTTTCTCTCCAAATAATGGCATTCCCATGATAATCTTTCTTATCTTCAAAGCTTTTATCCTAGCTTTAGAGGATTTTACTTACAACAGCAATGTTCACTGAAAGCTATCAGCAATGATATAATTCATCAGTAGGTATTCCAGTAAATGTTCTTTGGGACAGGCATCTTCTAACATGAGAGGAAAGATGTAGTGAGCAGGAAAATAATACGAACCTCTCCCCTTGGATTCACACTCTGCAAACCCTTGAACACCCTCAATATTTACTGATCAACACATGGATGTACAATACTCAGTTCCTTGGTGTAAATGACCTGCAGCTCACAGAATCAGATATCTTGCTTTAATGTTAAAGTGGCCCAAGTAATGCACATGGAGCCAAGCAACACTCCCTATTCAAAATTAGATGATGGATCTGTATCAAAACAACTGAGTGTTAACCACAGGTATTCAGACAGCTGTGTCTTTTTTACGTGAATGTAAATGTTCATCAAAATGCCCAATAGCTTCCCTGGAAGTTTAGTGATATTTTATGCTGAGGATAGCTAATAAGAAAAAATTGCTGCATGTGAAGAAAAAGCAAGAATTATTGTCATGGGGAATTGGAGAAGAAGATTCCTGATATAGTTCTTGGGGAATAACTCCATTCCTTCTTTCTTCAGCAATCACCTCTGAGCAGTACCTCAGTCTGCATACAGTGTTATGTCTGATTTCAGAGAGCTTGACATTAGCTTCTTGTTTCTGCTAATTGCCAGCACCTTATGACAGGATGCATGCATTCTCTTAAAATACAAACCATTGGAAGTGATTCTTATCTCAACCTATCAACAACATTGTCACACAAGAAGTCAGCTGAAGCTATATGTTTTACCTTCTACACAGCTGCATTTGTCCAGCTATAAAGAAATTATATTCAGTAGTTATTAAATCACTTCAGGTAACCTGGTGAAGTTTGCTGGAATGAACATATATGACATCAGTAAAATACAGCAGACTTTAATGTGCATCTGAATATATGCTTTTATTATTTTAGTGTTTGTATTCTATGAATCAAAATATTTTCTTATTATGTGCTTTATACTCACAATTGGTATAAATCAAGGAGATCAGAGTCCTAGCTAGCTAGTTGTCTTAACTAAAATTCTTTCACTAAGCTTTTAGTTTCTGCTTTTCTGTCCTTGTTACAACAAAGATCTTCAGATTTGAAGTAATAAAATGCCGTGCATTCCCATGGACAAAACCAGAGCTTAAAAAAAGCTCAGAAAAGATTTTGCACAGTTCACATGTCAGACAAACTTGTACAGGCTTAAATTGCAACAGAAGACAAAGATCAGGAATTCCTAGAGTCTGTATATATGCATTCACTGAAGTTGTAATTTTTGGGTGATATAGGTACAATGTTGTACAGGCAGAGAGGAAACCATGAGCAGTTTACAAAAATCTCCTTTACTAGGAGTCTGAGAAGACAAAAGCAAGCAAAGACAATGAGAAGCCTGCACGCAGATTCCAAAGCTATTTCAGTCATGGGAATGCAAACATGGGTCAGTCTTGTTTTTGAGTAAGATATAATGAAGTGACTCAGAGAACAAGTACAAATTAGCATGGTATTACAGTGGCATGGATTCTGAAAATGTGAGAATTACACACAAATATTACTAGGTGAAAAAGAAATCTCAAATTACATCATTATTTGCATAAATAAGTGTGAGTATGTACACCATGTGCAGACTCTCTCTCCTCCTGACTTCTAGCACAGAAAAACTTAAACAGAAATTGTTTTTTCTTATACTCTTATACCTTTTCTTATGCTGGGTCACTTTGTCCTTTCTTTAACCCTGTTTCCCACAGAAAGGTGGAAAAGGTGGTTCCATCAAGAAAATCCAGTCACAGTACACTGAATGGTGAACAGAAGTGATTTTCATCTAGCAACTAATTTGCCTAAGAAGTTTACTTTCTGTAGGCACCAGTTCTGCAACAAACATAATTCAAATTATAATCAGAAGGGGTGGGGAGCACTGTCTTTTCTATGACTATGTAAAGCTGTAGGAGTGCTTCAAAAATATGATCTATTATAGAGCTCACGTCCTAGATTTTGAAGCTTTCCTTGGCTACCAAATTTATGTCTCCTAGGAGAATTTCAAAGGATGAAGACTTAAGCTTTGTCTCTGTTTTGGCCCTTGGGTATTGGGCACCCATTCTTCTCCACCTGCACCACTGGGTGAGCTGATGTGCCACATATTCCCATGCTTCCATGCTGCAGGGAATATTGCAAATGTCATTGCTGCTGCACGCTGTACAAGCTGCACTGTGCTCCTCTGGGGTCTCAGTGAATGGCATGATAACAGCATGTTTTTGTATAGAGTGCTTGAGTGTGCACTTATATTTTCTTCACTTATTCTGAAGCCCTGGACACACCTGTGGTATAATTGAGAGTAATAGCAATGTAAATTACAGTCTGGATAGAACTTAAAATATCCAAGGTAGAGAAGATGTTTAGTACTGCTGTGGCTTCAGAGTTATATTGGTATGGTTTCAGAGGTCTGATTAATATCAAGAGTAACTCTAACACTGAAGCTCTAATGACTGCAAAGGCTTTTTGAGCACAAGAATTGCAACAGGAACACAAACTGCATTCTGGAAGTGCACTTCTTTCTCTCATACATATGAGCATTAAGCAGGACTAGACACTGAACTTCATTTTCAGACTGGTAATTTTGTAATTTTGCCACACATTACTTGATCATGAGGAATGCAAATAAGATTCATAGCTTTTACACAGGTATTCACCATAATATTTATGACTAGAGCACTTTCTTATTTTCACTTAGCATCCCTGTGTGGAAGATTGCAGTTCTGTACCATCAGTACTCTGAACATTACGAAACCATTTTAAAAAAGTATTTTTATTTAAAGTGAATAACACTTAGACAATAAAGATTTTAGCTGCTATATGTGAGAAGTAATGACCCAAATGGAAATAATGAAAATAAGCATCTGGGGTGATGAACATAATGTACCTTTTCAAGATACTGATTTTGCATGAACTCTAGGGGGACTCCAGCACCTATTTAAATATCAATATTCTCTATTTTTGTATAGGTCTATCTTTTAGGTTTCTGAGTAAACAGTGACCATAAATAGTAACAGGATAAAATATGTTAGTGTATATTTAAGTAATGATAAGATGCTCAACCAAGACATCTTTCTGAGACAGTATTTAACTATTAATCATGGCAACAGGAGATCATGTCTGCTTAGCTTGACATGTTTTCCAGACAAGCTTATCCAAAGAACTCAAGCTTCTGGTCACCAATGATCATAAAAGTGCCTAATGAATTAGTTTCACTCATAAATTTCAATATTCTGGTCAAACCCAATTTTACAAAAAATATGTTTCTATTAAGTACTTTCAAATTTTCCACTGGAGTTTTAATTTTCTGTCCTTTAAAATATGTCAACCACGACACCCTTTCTAAACACCCTTGCCTTTACTCAGCTAAGTTGATGTCATAACTTTGAAGAATTCTGAGTATCTGTGAAAACATCACCATGTTTGATTGCAGTTTTGTAAGGTTTCTTAGTTATTATTTTTCTTCCTGTTATTTTCTTTGGTAAGTAGTTTTTCTTCTTCAATAGAAAATGTCTGCACTCTATCAAAATGTCAAGAAAGATCATTTGACATCTCAATATTAATCTTAGTTGGGGTTAAATGGTGAAAATGTTCCCTTTTGGCAAATACAGAAAAGGTGTTTAAAAAGTCAGTGGAATCAGTTGATACTGAAACACTACTGTTTGATATGGGTAAGAAATTTTCATAATAACCTGACAAGAGTTACATGGCTGAGGTTCAGAAGCTACAACAGTGTCACAACTGAAGTTTTAGTGTAAGGCACTAAGCTGGAAAAGAAATCAGTAGGAGGTCAATAAAAAATTACTGTGATTGTATGTCAGCGTGCATAGGTCTCCAAAATGTTAATCCCTCCCAAACTATATCCTTCAGTGGAACTAAAGGGTTTGTCATGTGGATTAAAAATGTAAGGGTATGTTTTGCAAATTACTTCCCTAGTGAGGTGCCAGCAAACAGAGAAAACACCATCCAGATTTCACATTTGAGATGGATGCCTCTGAAAGGAGAAGTCTTAGAGTGGAAAATGGGTTTGTAGCACCATTTTTTGTCATTAGTCAAGGGTAAATCTCAGGAAAGAGTGATTTTAGACATGAACCCATGTGCACATGTATGCTTATGTCCTCCTACACATGGAGAGGACAGCAACAGCACACACCATTATACCAACATCCAAACAAGCCTCCGTGTCCTGTAGAGCCTGACACCCCTGCAGGTGTGTCAGATTAAAAGATGCATATACAAGAGCTGTATATGCATACTTATGCCTGGGAATCATGCCAGAGAAAACCTCAATGTAGAAAGAAGACCTATGGTTATTGGAGCCTCCAAGGTTTCCACAGCAGGCTGTTCATTATTTCTTGTGTATTCCATGAAATTGTTGCTCTCAAGAGCTTCCCTGTGTGTCAACAGTGTTAATGTTCTAGTGGGACAGTAAAAAATAAGAAAAAAGCCTAACAAGAGTTTAAGTTTAGATAAGCAGAAATAGGTAAGAAAGTTTAGAACTTCCAAAAAGTAGAGCTACTGCATTGTTTGCGCATCAGAGAAAACAGGAGTTGGTTCTGGCAATTTGTGGAGTTGCTGCTCCACTGTGGAGTTGCTCAAAGATTCAGCACTGGGACACAGATGGCAAGAAATCCCACACCTTCCCTCCTGCAGCTGTTCTGAGTCTGGGGTGGTTACACACGTGGTGCCTCCAGCTGGAGTTACACACAGTCAACAATGCAGGTACCGAGCAGAGACCGGAGAGGGCTGTAACAGGGCAGTCAGAGTGTGCAGCACCTCTTCCCTTTGCCTTGCAACCTATAGCCCTTGCTGATAATCCTAGTTAAAGGATGCTCACACACTTTTCAATTTCCTTTCCACACCTGTGCAGAGGGCACTGAAGTTGTCTCCAGTCACATAAAGCCCGCTCAGGTGCAAGATTCATACATAAGTGGCTTACACAAATTCTGGTGAGTCTTGGCTGACTTGCACAAATTCTGGTGAGTCTCGGCCCAAAATATATTCATAAGGACTGGACTTCTCTTTTCCTAATTTATATGCCTACAATGCCAATGCCTATACCTGAGCTGGTTAGTTCAGGTTTTCTAGTTGTTCAAAGTGAGAAGCAGACACTTTTAAAGGTATGTTCATCTACTTTTTATTTCTGTTGTCCACTTTAGGATGAGATGCACTGCCACGAAGATGCCTTTTCATCTCCACTGTCTTTGATGAATATTCAGAATGGAAATAATAAATTTCATGTTCATCCAATTAATCCCTTGAGCTTTTCAAGTCAAAGAACTCCTTGTAAAAGACATTTCCTCTAGGTGCCCATCGTGTCATGCCGAGCCTCGGAGTCTTTATGTACAATCCGTGTGAGAGTTCAATGACCTTAGTTGAGCTTTTCCTATCCTGCTGTGAGATTTTTATCCTGGGGGGTTATGCTGGGGAAAGGGGGGCACTCCTTGTTAAATTGCTGAAGTTTTTAAGAAGCTATCAACAGTTACATGACTTCCAAGAAGCCAGATAATACACTTTCAAGGGAGGTTGGTACAACCTTCCGAAAGGCCGCTAGCCATAACCTGTGGCTGCAATGCCAAGTGCCTTTACAAGGATTCCTAGTGGCAGCTGGATATGCCATAGGGATGCAGCCCATGGGTGGGCAAGTGCAGTTTCCCTAGCTCTGTGCTGTGCTTCTCCCCAGGAAGAAAAATCTGTCTCAGCCAGTCAGAGGCTGAAACTGGATCTGTTGTGTTGCTGGGGCCACATCCATCAATTACCCTGGGGATCATGTTTAAGGCCTTCAGCTGACTTTGGAAATGGTCTGGAGCCAAAAGGAGGAGGGCAGCACGCACCTCTCTCATTTAGAAAAGTCTGAAGTTAGTAGAAGGTGCTACACTTCACAACATATGAATTTGTCATCTTTACTTACAGCTGCAAATTCTGTAAATTATAACTATTCTACATGGGGGCAAACACTACAGAAATCATTGTTCTATTTTTTTTAATTAATCCCATTAATTTTTATAAACTATATAAAATTCTGATGTAAAATATTAGAAAGGTACACATTTGCACCTACATGGGCATTTTACTATAATTAGTTATCTACTCTGAATAAATCTGATTAACTGCCAGCTGAATTTTACATAGAGAACAACAAAGAAGTTCTTTTTGTTAGTAAGAGAGCTGGTTTTGAATGTTCACATTCCTATTTGGAGTGATCTATGGGTAGTCTGGAATCCTATAACAGGGAGGATTTTGTAGGAAATAGCTGGCTGCCTGATAGAGTCAAAAAATAGCTGCTGCAGCAGTAAATCTCTGCCATAGTTTTGCATAAAGGCATATCTAAATGGGGAAACAGAGTCTTACATTTTAGAAACATATATGAGAAATGAAAGTGTCACATGTGACAAAAAATGGCTATTTCACCTGGGAAGGGATATATGTAAAATCAAAACGTGCCATGAAATTGGATTCTATGATACATTTCAAAATGAGGGAAAAACCAGCAGATTAATGTTGTTTGTATATTTTCAGCAATCCTGCAGTCACCTTGTACTTAGCATTAGCCATGAAACGATGGCAGAATCAAACTCAGTAAATATTTATTTAGCTCTAAGGTATTAAGACTAATCCCTTCAGTTTTCCCCTCTGTTGTTCTTTCACACAAATGTGAAAAAGTTGGCACATGCAAACTTCAATTCACTAGTGGTAACCTAAGGGGATATAGAGCCATTCTAACTTACAGAGGTACTTGCATAAGCAGTTACAAAATCATTACATTGTTGTTGTAATACAGGAGAAAAGGTTTAAACTCTTAACTGACTGGGGTCAGAGGTCTTCTGTACAAAGGCCTGAACCCCATCATTTCATGAGGAGAGTTTTGTACTGAGGAATTCTGTGCTGCAACCAGGAGCTGACAGATGCTTGGTGGGGTTTCACTGGATCAGCTTTACATCAGCTCAGAGAAGAATAAGTGAAAGAACGTGGTCCAAATCCTTTTTCTCTTTTGCATCAGCAGAGCTCTTTTAATAATTAACACTTGTGCACCCTGGAATTGTGCCATGTATCTTAACTCTTCTCTGCCCATTTTACGAGCCATGCGTGTTCCACTTCCATGCCAAAGCTCTGAAGTGGGGTTCTGATGTGTTCCAAACACATCTTCCAGATATCCATTTCGAGTGCCACGAGCTTTCTGCTCCAGTAGCTGTCCCATTCTGCTTCTTCAGCAGATCTCCACGACTTCAGGAAATAAAGCAAGCTCACGCCTTTCCTTATATCTGTCTATACAGGATGGCCTCAAGCCAGTTTTTCAATGGACTCTGTGGGCTCTTGATGAGGTTTTTACCAGGACGGTTTTTTTCTGCAGAGCTGCCTGGTCATACCCAGTTAATTCAAAGGGCAGTTTGAATTAAGCCAGGACTCTTTGGAGTCCTGGCCCCGTTCCTTGCTCTAACATACGTCAGTCCTGAGGACCAGATAGGCTGGTCATGTATTCACACATGATGTAGCCATCTTTACTTCATTGTGCTACCTGTGGACATTGAAAAACCAAATTAATTGCATTGTCACACATTTATGTGGTGTTTTTTTTCTTCCAAAATGTAATTTGATCTAAATTGATATGCATACACTGGGTTATTGACACCTACAGTCATTACTAATACAGCAGAGCAAATTATGATTCTATTTAGTTAAATAATTGCAATAAAAATAAGGGGAAAAGCTTCTGCTACATTGAAATATTAATGGACTTTTTCTGTGTACTTTTCCTTGAAATGTTGCATTGTGTTCTCAGATTATATACCTCTAATTATTTTGTCTTTAAAAAGTATAGACCACTTGCCAACAAAAAAATGTTGTTTGAAAGAAGAAACCCAAAATGATTCATTAAAAAATGTCAAAATAAGCAGTTGGTAACTCTGAAATGAAACATTTCAGATCTTTTTATACTGCTTCCATATTTTTTCAGCTGTAATTATTTGCAAAATTACATTCATTGGTGTGAACAATTTCGGTCACTTTAAAACTGTACCTTCAGTGACTTTTGCAGTAATTGAAAAAAAAATTACCTCTCCCTGCTGTTATAACAATAAAGGATGTAAAAATATTCTCTGTAAAATGGAGCAGGAACAATAGACACAGTCATAACAGCTGAATAAGAAACAATATTTCTGTTCCATGAAAGTAATCCAGTAGGCATTTTCCAAACTGTCTGCATTTAACAGTTGTGAGTGGTCTATAGCTGTATCTAAAAGCCTTCTTGCACCTCCTGTAAAACATTTCTCCATCTCCCAGGCTGAGGTTCCTCTCTTGCCTGAGCTAGAGTCTGCATTTGAGTCTCCAGTGCATACGCCTGCATGAGTGCTTTTGTGACTCCTTTCTTTATCAGGGCCCATGCTGTCTTCTCTGTCTGCTGAAGATGTTTAATAAACATGATTCAGTAAATAGGGGTTTATATGCTTCAGATAATTTTAGTCTTGGAGAGTCTCAGTTTCACCAGAAATTCCAGCCTTTCTGAAAATGGTGTATACCCGCTTGTGAGAAAGTCTGATTTAAATTCACCTACGTTTTCTGATCATGAAAAGTAATTTTGCTGTGATTTCCCAACTCACAGTAACCAAGTCAGATCAGTGCTTCTGTACTGCTAACACTTAGACTGCCTTGTGCCAGAGACCTGTTTTTGTCATGGCAGCCACATAAAATAAAGCAAATGCATAAGACTTTGCAGGATCTGGTTACTTGCAAGACAAGTTGCCTCTAAGACACCTTTTTAGAAAAATATATTCATACACAGGTAGAAAAATGCAACATATGAGAATGATGACTGAGTTGTGACTCTGATTCTATATTGCTTAGAACACAATAAATGTTTCTCTGGTAACATATACCTAGAAAACCATAAATTACTGTCTGTCTTCTACCACTGTGCCCTTAACTCTTAAAAGACCTACTTACCTATTACTGGTCAGAGACATAGAAATATTTAATGGCATAGAACTCTGCTCATTATACACCAAAATTAAGGACTATAGCATTTTTTCCTCCTGGAAAGGAGTTGCACAGTACATAATTTATATTATTTTCCACACATACAAGGGAGGGCACAAGGTCTTCTGTTTATTGACTGAACAGAGCACCAAAATCACCTTTTTGGCCTGAGTTCCAATACCCCAGTTCTCATGCAGGTGAAATTTGTCTTACTTAAGTTGTTTTCTTTACTCATGAGTTCCTTATGGGTATAAACAATGCAGCTAAAAATGGCTTTCAGGGTTTAGACTGAGTATTTTAGATTAGAGTTAGGCAAGGATCCTTGGAAATTTGATTACAATTGGCTATACACTTTGTGCTATCAAAATGTGAAAATTTTCTGTCCTGGTGAAAAACCTGCTTGGTTTCTCATTGAATATCTACATGGTTTTGGGGGCTGTTGGCATTTAAGCTTGAACACCCCCTCTCCCCAAGAGGATCTGTTAGAATCACTACGTTACTGACATACCCACAACTACTTATACAGTTTATTTAAACCCCATGCTAATAAAAGCATTGCACTGTTATCCAGCTCGTGGAAAACCATCTGTTTCTGATATGTTCAAATGAGTCAGACTTGGGGTGTTAGGGGTTAAGGATGACCAGGACTATCTGCTACTTCTCTGTATTTCCCATTTTACTTATTGTGAGCTTCGTTCAATTGATTGCCAGCAGAGGAAGAACATAACTAATTAAAAATAATCGCTAGAAAGAACATAAAATGGAAATTTCAGTTTGAAATGGGTAAGTTAAATATCCAGCCCTCTCAAGGCTAATGGCAGTAGTCTGTAGTGGAACGTGTAATCTTCTCTGAAAATGCAGTTCATGAAGTGGATGCTGCCCTTTCTGAATGACGTGAAATCATTTACACAACCAAACTGTAAATATTAGCAAGTTTTGGTGATCATATAACCATAAACAGGTAAGAAATAAAGAAATTATAAGAAAAAAAAAAAAAGCGTGAAGTTCCACGTCCTGCAAAGTCATGAGATAATGACTTTTCCCAGATTTGCTATTTTAGGTGTCTCTGCCCGTGACAGAGGGATTGGAACTAGATGATCTGTAAGATCTTTTACAACCCAAACCTTTCTATGATTCCATGATTCTATGATTCTATGATAACAGGGCTGACAGCTCTCATTGCCCCAAAAGTGAATACAGCCACCATCATGTTGTTTAATGACAAAGTAATTTCAGGAGAAAAATCTGAAAAACAGAATTTGTCAGGTTGGCATCATTCTTCATGCTCATCAAATTGTTTGGAGAGCTTAGCTGAAGTAAAAAGTGAAGCAGCATAGCAGCTGCTGCAAAAAGATCCTGAAACATTTGATAGATGACGTAGGTGAGAGAAAGCATTGCTCTGGCTGAGAGAGGGAGAATTGCAACAGACCCCAATTTATTTTTGCTATTCTGCCTATTGTACCTAGGATTACAGCAGAAAACAAAGAAATAATGGCATTGTTCCTTTCAAGTGCAAAGCGTGACTGACTGCATTTCATTCTGCTCCATTCCTTCCGCAGATTAAAGCCCAAGAGTTAAGACCGTGTTTTCACACCAAAATATAGATACATTAATAAATCACTAAATAAAAATCATCATCTGCTGCAGGACAGATGTTAACAAAACACTTGTGGTACAGAAGTGAAATTGATATAAAAAATATTTGCAAACAACTCTGTGACTGGCAAGCATCAAAAACCAAGAGGTTCATGTTTAATGCTGGTACTTTTCTCTAATTCAGATGTATTAAAAAAAGAGACACCATATGCTCAGGGGTGGGAACAGGGTGGATATACCAAAGTGACATTATATAGAAACTATAATAAAATCACTGTTGAAGAATTGATCCCATATGACATGCTGTTGAATGCACTTGGATGTAAAGGAACTGACAAAAAGCAGAGAAATAAATATATAATTAGGTCTTGAAACTTGCTGCTGAAGGATAGTATCGAGGATGCAACTAGTTTTATGAAGCATTAGCAGGTGTGAGTTTTTGGGCAGGAGAAATATATTTTACAGCCCGTTTTTCTCAAGGTATTTACATCTACATGTCACTTAGAGTGACTTTTCTTTCTTTTAACTGGGTTCCTCTCATTTTCAAAGTTACATATGTGTGTGTTCTACCAGTCAAGGCTGTATTCCTCCTTGATTGTGTCTGCTAAAGGATGACATTAGAAGAATGTCAGGTGTTTCAGTACTATACACCTCATACAAAATATTCCTTTAAACTGATTTATTTCATGTAAGTTGACAAAAAAGGACTTTTATATTTCTGTTACAGGATGGGCTGATTTGGATTACTTAATTCTTTCTGAATGGATTGCTATAAATTAAAGAAAACAAAATTCTCAGGTCTTGTGAACTCTTAAATAAGGTGTAGATGCACCCTTATTCCACGCCCCACCCCTGCCAACTAAGATATTACAAATCCAAACCTCAGTTTTGCAGAATCTGAAAACATTTGTGAATTTGGGACAGTTTCCAGAAACTTGCAGAATGTCTCATTCTGGTGGACTGAAACAAGGAAACAGTAAATATTTCTGAAATGAAACACTGATACTTCACATTTAAATTATGCTTTTGTTTAAAAACTGACCTAATTTGAAGGGGTCAGAAATGTGTATAAAAGCCAAAAAATTGAGCAATTTTTTTTTTTTGGCACAACTGAAATTACATTTTCCCTGGATGACAAAAGAAAAAAATCCACTATTATATGTGCTCTTAATCTACACAGATTTTGTCCTTGTTATATAATGATTTTGATCAGCAGTTGATTTCTAGGTAAAACAGTTACATAATTGCAATTTAGGTGTAGCTATTATCAATAAAGGCACTTTTTTTCCTTACAGAAATAAGGCTTTTTGCTTCTTTATAAATGCAGCTTTCTCTTTTATATGGGAATAATTGAAGTGGTGCAAGATATTTGCATAGATGAAGACTTCAGCCTCAGTGATGCTTTTGTGTGTACCAATGCTGCTTCTCTGGGTGTAAAGACTCACCTTGGGCCAGGTCTCAGGTTAAAGCAGAGCTTCAGAGGTTTTCTGTATGCCCCTAACAGTGTCTATTAAAAAGCTGTAAAGAAATGAAGCAGTCTTTGTACACAGTTGTTTTTAAAGTTTAATAAGGTTCTTTCAGTTTACAAATTTTTTCTCAAAGGATCAAAAAGTGTGTAGGTGCATTTTCAGGCTGAAAGTAGAAAGGGAAATTTGGAATTCAATTATATATGTAATAGTGTAAAAATAAAGTGTAAAAGCTGTCTAAAATTAATATGCATTCCTCTTTGCCGTTCAAAGTTTTAAAATACTTGATCTGTAAGTGAGTTAAAATGTGCTCAAAAATCATTCAGAGACTGAAACCTTCATTTAGTTTCAGGTCAACAGCAATTTTTATAGATACTCAAAAATGGCAGGATAGAAAATGCAATGTACACAGGCTTCCTACAGTAGAAACCTGCAGGTATAACAAGGTGACTTTTTATTACTGAACCATGCGATGTTTCCATCATATGCTGTTTTTTGAATTCACAGAAGTTAAAATGGTTTCAAGTATCAAACATGGATGTAAGCAGCAGGAATACAGCATGTTACTGCAATTACCTTGGGACTTTACCTTGATGCATCTTTCATACACTGCATATCCAAGCTCTATCCCTAAGGCACAGGCAGGCATAACCTTTGGGTTCATGTACTCCACTCATCATACTGTGGAAAACCTGCTGCATTTAACTATCAATCCACAGAGGAAAAGACGAGTGAAAAGAAGAAAAACAAAGTAATCAGTTTATACCATTTTTAGTAGTTAAAATCTTGCCAAGATGTGCTCATTTCTAAGGATAAGAATAAGCACTCTCAAGGAAAATGAAAAGACTAAGGGAGGAGCAGTGGAGAAGATGAAGAGAGTAAGTCTGAGAAGAAAAAAGAACAAGCTTCTCCAGGGAATTCTAAACCTGCTTCTTCTCCCATAATTAAGTGAAGCTAGTGTAACAGTGCAGATACTAAAAATGAATAAAGGCTCACATTAAAATGAATGTTAAAACTCCCTTTTCCTTTTCCTTGAATCAGGAACTAACCTCCTGCTGGGGCTGAGATCACATGTCAGTGAATTGGCATAATGAAAATATCATTGCAAAGTGTAGGTATGCAATAAAAACCTGTGACCTCATTGGGATATCATTTTTCTTTTTTAAGTCATCTTTCTTCTTTTTGACACTGTAGAAAAGAAGATTGATTTTGGTTATCTTTAGTTGTGAGAGAAACCTCTACCAACACAGCAGTAATTCCCTTACAGAGCTGGGCCAGGACTATCTTGGATAACTATCCCTCCTCCGCCACTATACCACGCAGGGGCTGGATGAAGCAGCAGGTCAGCATCTCTCTCTCGTGCAGGGAAGCCATCCAGACTGTGGAGGTGTGCCTGGAGGCGTCTGTTTGGCCACTGGAGAGACCAGTGCCAAGGGCAGGGAAGGGGGACTGCAGTATGGGGATGTCCAACCGGCAGCAAACAGACTGGCAACACCCTCACCTTCCGGCTAATAGTTTTGGCCATGGAGCAGCCCCAGGGTGAGTGACACAGCTTAGCATTCTCCTTCTGCTGTACCAGCTACTCCCCAGCTACAGACCGGGGTACAGTCCTTTTTGAGTTTCTTCCCCTCTTCCGAACTTCTAACCATACTCTTGCTTTTAAAATGTCATAATAATAGCCCTCACTCACTCATTCTTTTTCCTCTCTTCTCCACCCGTTCTGCTCACTTTTCTCTTTCTTGCCTTCCTGTGCTCTCTTTCTTCTCAAGTATCTAATGCTTGTGCCTGGAAAGAAATGTTGCAGTTTTAGAACAAAGAATGCAAACTGTGCATCTGTCCAAATAGACATGTATGAATCAAGGATGTTTTGTATCTATTAGTATAAAATATCACACTTCAATATAAGTACAAACAAATAAAGAGAAAAAGAGAAAGACAAGAAAACAAGCATGCAGAAGGAGAGCAAGAGAGTAAAGGGAAGCAGAGCAGAAAGAATATAGGGGAAGCATTGTCTTGCAAATATGCTTCAGAGAGGAATCCTTAAGGTTTCTGTTCTCTTTGTCAATGAGGTAAGTGGAGAGAGATCTAACTGGAAAGTCTACCATTTCCTCACCTATTATTTTTTGTCTGCCAGAAATGCACAAGGAATTTACTTAGTTGGCTGTGAATTTTAAACCTCTTGGCTGGGACAATAGGAATCTCAGTTGCACTGCAGACTGGATGATAAATACTCCTGATCACAAGTATGAAACACAGTGCTGAAGAGTGATTAGTGTTAGTAAGTGCATTACTCTTACGTGAAAAAAACCCTGAGGTTTGGAACTTTTCTGAGATACATAACAGTTTTTGCACAAATCTGTGAGAGCATGGCTACTCTGCGAGCAAGAGAACCAATATTCTAGTTGTACTTTGCAATGCAGAAGGAGTCACACTCATATTTCTCCTTAAAGGGATAGCCTTTGAAACAAGATTTAAGTATGTCATATTTAATAGGATTGGCAAATAGATTTTTAAAATATCATATACCATGCAACTGTATGTATGTTATTCTTGGCTAAGCTCGTTTATTATTTGAATCAAAATATTATGATAGGTTTTTTATGAGATGACAACCCAGATCATTTTTTATTATACTGTGTGCAAAGAGAGGGAAACATGAGAATAATCCATCTTTACAATATATTCCTAATCTTAATCATTTCTCGATAACAGTCACGGTTATAGAGCATCCTTTCCCCAAAAATTCCTAAGTGTATCCAGGACTATTAAAAACATATTCTACCAGTGGTAAGCCAAACTGTGTGTTGTGGGGTGTTGTCTGAGCCCTTCCCAAACACGTCCATAGACGATGAGAGCAAGGAGTCCACCAGTGGGTCAGGAAATGCACGCACATGAATATGCAGACCATGTCCTTTGGTCTCGCTGGCACTGCTGTCAATCAAGCCTGCTGTACAGCCTACAGAGATGTTTTTCCATTGCCTTCTAGACAAGGAATTGGACAGGCACCTTTCTCCAAGCAGTAGAGAAAACAGTCCCCACGGCAGCAGTTTTGCTGAGGCACACCCAGAGTCACAATTCGGCTGGAAGAATGATGCAGAAGCACAACCACCTGTTAGCAAATTGCAGAAACCCTGTGCAATAACAGGCTAAACATCTCATCCAGCTGGAAGTGCATGTTAAAAAAAGGCAGGTTTTGTTTGGGCTTGGTTTGGTGTGGTTTTATTTTAAAGGGTTGTAACGGGGGTGGTGGTGTGCAAGCATCGCCAGGGAGGCCCCATCCCATCCATTGGAATGGAAGCAAGAGCGTCCCGAAAAGCACATTGTTCTGCGTCAAATCTATTTGCCGATTCCCACTGCAGTGAATAGCCCTTCATTCCAGCGGGAATTTGTGCCGTCACTTCAAATGTTATGCATATAAGTTAATTTCACACTGCTTCAGGACTTTGTTTTCAAACTACCAAAAGGGTTAAGAACTGAGAAGGAAACACTTGCCAACACTCCCTGGTCTAAACTAAGGGTAAGGCATTTTTTTTTGCTCGGGGGGAAGGGCAGGTGGGTGGACAATGGCCAGAAAGAGAGGGAAATAGGGACTGGAAATAAAGTACATCTTTTGTATTTCTACAGCTCAAAGATGCTTTTGAAGAGGACTGCTGCCAACTGTGGAAAACCATCTTTTTATGGAAAAAATATGCCAGTAACAACAGATTTACAAGAACTGAGCCAGTGTGTCCTATACACATTTATTCCATATTATGCAAGATTAATTGTTTGGAGCATCATGCCTTCAGGAGTGTTCTAAGCATCGGGGAGCCAAATTTAGCCTTGATATCATGAAGGCAAATTTCCTTTTGTACCACAAAGTCCCCAGGATGCCTGATTACAACAGTGCTGAATCTGGCACTGGAAGATGTTACCTACAGACTGGGCACAGTTCTGTTTAAATATGACAAATTGCATTTGTTTCTTTAGCCTGCATGAATCGATGTACATACCTTGGTGCTAGACCTTCAAAACATTTTATTTTAAACAGACTTAATGCCTTTTGTTGTTTTGGAATGAGAAGGAATAAAAATATTATAGCAGATGGCAATTTGATTATAGTTGTCACAAATAGGATTTTAAGGTTGCACTCTCAATTACACTATGGCCCCATTAAATTTCCTACCCATCCTAAGAGCACCCTAAACTTGGTGTAAAATGTAATTATGAAATGTAATTTGTTTCGACTGTTAACTATAAAATGGGATTTATCTATATAGGACTCGTCTGTACAGGGAAATGGAATAATTACACCCAATTAAAACATCTACCTGGGATATTACATCAGCAAAGCCATACCAGAATAAATTATTCTGCTACAATTATGCTCATCAGTTTTCCTGTGTAAAAAGGCTCTTAAAAATAAAAATGGGTCTCTAATGATTAATTCAGTATTATATTTATCCAGGTTTATTGGCATGGGGGAATATATTGGTTACCATGGAATCTAAAGACAGAGTCTAACGGCAGAGTAAAGGACCAGGCATCAAAAGTATCAGCAGAGTGAGAAACATCCCTATCACAAACTGGAATGAGAACAGTTTTGCACTAGCTGAGGATTAGATTTACAAAATTACACTGATTTCATAAAACTTCAAGAGTCCTTTCAGTTATGTTGGTTTTCAGAGCAAAATACTGAATGTCCACTGTTGATTATAGCCAGCAATTTGCCTGTAGTAACTCTTTGCCTGAATTCTGTTTTGTTTCACAGTTACAAATTAATGAGGCCAGTTAATTGGCAAACATTCAGTGTGGCTGAAAACCGAATGAACATACTATTGTGAGCATCTGATAAACTCAGCCATGCGTAGCTTTGAGAGAAACTGCTCATGTCCACCATTGAAGGAAATCATCAAATATTACACTATTTGGGGAAGAATGTGGTGCTTACGTGAAACCTGTTCCCCATAGAATTTTCAGCAGCAAGTATGGTATTTACAGCTACTCAATATTTTCCTTGAGGTTTTACAAGGATAGTACATCTGAAATGAAAAAGCATACCTAGATTGTAAAGAAGCAAGACTCTCAAGCCAATTCTTTCAAGCGTCTGTATTTTGCTGTTGAAAATCTAATTCGGTGATACATCCATTGACATTGTACCCACAAAACTGACGGTCAGCGCCTAGATGCATCAAAAAACCTGCATTTCTTAGAAAAGTCACCTTTAGTTTTGTGACCTGATTACAGACTGCTCTAATTCTGAGACAGCCCTTAGCTGGACTCCTGGGACCTTGGGCAAAGGCACGAATTCCCTCTTCACCTCGGGAGTGGCCACTTTGCCCTGACAATACTTAGAGCATTGGTCTCTGCCCGTAGCTGAGACCATCGCTCCCTGCGGAGCGGCTCTGCCCTTGTCGATGACAGCCTTTCCCAGAGCAAAGCTATGTGCTGTGCCACAGCCAAGAATCCCTGCAGGCATTAGAGTGACAGAAACCCTGCCTACTGCCCCCGGACCCCTGCATGTCCCTCTGCGAGGGCTGCACAGGGCCGTATTTGGTATTCCTCGGTGAGTGCTGCACAGGGCTCGCTCTGCTCCCAGATGGTTTCAGACCTCTAGCTCTGCCAGAGTCCGCCGTCGGATGCTGCCATCTCTTGCGGGCTCGGGACGGGGTCCGCATCGCCTCGTACCCGTGCGCTCGACGCTGCCCGTGTGCCGTCGAGACGCCTGCCCAAGCCACCTTGGGAGGTCGGTGGGAAGGGGTGCCCCTGCCCGGCCCCTCGCTGGTGACCGGGCAGCAAACACTGCGCGTCCGCACGGGGGATTTCCCAAGGGCAGCGTAAGGGACGAGAGGACAACGCCGGGAAAGTTTATTGTTAGCAAAACCACGGGGCCCACGCTGTGCGCCCGCTGCCAGCGGCCTCAGAGCGGGATTCCAGCCCCGCGGGCAGCCTGCCCCGCCGAGGAGGAACCGGCCCGTCCCACCGCGGCCGTCCGGGAGCGGCCCGGGCCGGATCCTCCCGGCGCCCCGAGCGCCCCTGCCCGAGCCCGGAGCTTGGTGGAGAGGCTGAGGCCGGTCCTCCGCCTCTCCCCGGGACACCCCGCCCGGGGCGAGCAGTGTTGGCCGGTCCCCATCTCGCGGGGCGGTCGCCGCCCAGCCCTGCCCACCCCGGCCCGGCGAAGGCGACGGGGAGCGGGGGATGCAGGAGCCAGAGGGGCGGCGGCGGGCGCGGGGCGCGGGTGACAAACCCAGCCGGGCGCCCCCCTCCGTGCTCGGGGCGCTGGCGGGAGGGACGGGGCGGGGCGGGACGTACCAACAGCCCCCCGGGGGAGGACACCGAAGCGCCCCCTCCCACCAGCCGCCCGCGCCGCCCGCGATACCAACGGGAACCCCCCCCCCCCGGTGCGCGGGGCGCCTCTGCAAGTCCCACAGAGCGGGGCGGGAAAGGCGGGGACGAGGCGACTCGCCCCGGGGCGGGGGAGGATGTGGTGGGGGTCGCGGCGGAGGCGCACGGCACAGGCGTCCCACCCTCCCCCAGTCCCCCCTCCCTGTGGCGGGTGGTGCGGCCCGCTCAGAGGAGGGCGGGAGCGGCGCGCCCCGCCCCGCTCAGTGACACACGCACCGTGTGGGGAGGTGCCGGCGGCGCGGGCAGCGGGACCGGGCGGGACCGACCGGGCGTCGTAGCGGCGGCGACTGCGAGCGGAGCCCGGAGCATGGCAGGGGCTGGAGCCGCTGCGGAGGCTGCCGCTGGTTTACTACCTTCGCCGCCTCCTCCCTCCCGCCGGGAACTTTTCCTAGCGGCTGGTGGCGGTGCCTCCCCCCGGTGGTGGCAGCGGCGGCGGCGGCTGCTGCGCTCGGCGGTGCCTCCCGGGCCGGGGCTGGGGCTGCTGGGGCTCGTTTTCTCTCGTTTCTGCTGCAGTAAGTGGAACTTTTCCCCTTGGCGGACGGGCGAGGGGGCGGGTAGAGAAGGAGGAGGAGAGAAACCCGAGCCCCGGCAGCGCGGGGGGACGCGGCCGAGTTGAGGGAAACTTTGTGTGGCGCCCGGCGGCGGGGAGGGGTGGCGGGGGCTGCCGGCCGCCCTGCGCGGAGCGAACCAGGCGGGACGTGGGGGGGATGGCAGAGGGAGGGATGCGAGGCGGGGTCCGAGCCGGAGCCCGCACCGCGCCGGGAAGACCCGCGGGCGCTTTCCTCCGGGAACACCCGCTACGGCCGCCGCCGGGAGAGCTGGTGTCCCGGGAGGCCGAGTTTCCCTGGCTGTCGGGCTGGGGTGGCCGCGGTCCGGGTGGGGCAGTAGGGGAAGTTTATCCGCCGGTGCCGGGGCTTCCCTCGGCGGGCGGCAGGTTATCCGTCGTAGTTCCCGTCCTGAGCGGCGGGATTTTGCTTGTTTGCGGGAATTCACGGGTGCTTCCCCCACTTCCCCTTTCCCATCCTGTGGGAAGGACAGAAGGCTCTTGGTGTTATCCGGGTGCGCTTGTGGGGAAGAACAGTACGCGCTTTGCTTCTGGCGCTGTGGGCTTGTGTCGTTGTTCCCTCTTACTGAGGGTGAAATCCGCGCTAGTTTCGGTGTTAGGTCGCTCGTCGCTGCTGCTGAGGTGAGACTGTGTGCTTGCTCTACATCACCCGCATCCTGAGCAGCTGCTGCCGAGGGCACTGCGGTGCGGGGCCCCGCGGGGCTTGGCGTGACCACTCGCAGGAAAATGCCATCACCGACCCCCCTCTTCCCGTGCATCTTCCTGTGGGAAACAAGAGACGTAGCAGTTGGAAACTGAGCAGGAATTTATTTATTTATTTAATTATGTTATACTGCATGCAGTGTAGTGTGCGTGGTGTCATTTTTTTACGGCGGTGGAAGATGAGAGAGGATAAAAGTAGACTTGGTCAAGAGCAAATCGAAAACCCTCATCCTGCCTTTGTATTCCCAATGCAGTAATGAATAGTTGGCAAGGATATTTTGTTATAGGAGACACTGTGTCCCTTCCCTCTTTAATAAAGGAGGAACAAGTTACAGGAGGTAGTCTCTGGAGGTTCGTGTGATAAAAATACCCAGGAACCAGCAAGCCATGCCACTGTAAAACAGTTGTGTAGTATCTGAGAAATGCTTTCTCAGGGAGGGAGTTGAGGCGCTGCTGCTGTAGGATTGTGCTCGTGCATGTAATAGTCTCCCCCCTCTGGCAATGATGCAGCTTTCAAAAGAGATGGTTGTTACTAACTTTGTAAATATTGAGAAGGCACCACATTTCAAAACTTTAAGGCTTGAAGACTTAGTTTTCATATGGTTGGCAAACTTTTTGCATGAGCACTTTTCTCCCCTCCCTTTTTTCAGGGTTATTTCTACTCTTTTACTATTAAAAAGGTGAAGTTGCAGACTTGACATAACCTTGACAAGCTATTTTTACATCTAAATGTAGAGACAATAGTAGCAATGAAGTTAAGAGCATCCGTGCCTAGTGTCATGCAGCGACTTACCATTTTAGTCTTGATGAGTGTAATTCGGGTGTCAGTCTTCCCAGATTCTTTTTTCCATAAATGAACTTGACTGATAACACTTCAGAACATCTGCCAGAAGTGGCAATGTTGTGTTGAAATAATTTTGTTCTTCAAGCACAAAGTTTTGAAGTATAATCTCTGGATAAAAGGGAAAACTTAAAAACCTGCTATTGACTTTTGGACTTCGAGGTAATCAGCAGGGGAGGAGGGGGTTTTTTTGTCAATATCTTAGGTTTTAGTTTTTTCACCTTGAAATCTCCCACAGTTGTTTTCATTATCTCTGTAACTGTAACACATGAGGATGAAGGAAAAATGATAGCATTGACACTGTGGCTTTTAAGAGTGCTTGTAAATACACTTTGAGCATTATTACGTGTTGATGGAACCCAAAACTGCTGATTACTTTTGGTCACCTTTCATCCTACTGCTCAGCCAATTCTGATTATGCTAGCAGAATGAGGATTTGAAAATGGTACCACAGAAATCCAAACCCTAGTTGCTACAAAATCAAATCAGTTTTTGTCCAACAATTCTGATTAACAGGTGGAAACAATGATTTATTTGATCTGTAATCCCTCAAAGAAATATTGCCAAAAACCCTTCAACACTCACACCAAAAAACTGAAGGGGGAAGAGAAAATATATCAGGAATCTGAAATAACAGCAATGTTTGTATTTTTGAATAAAATTAGTCCTGCTTTAATAAATGCTTCTCCTTTTAGGAAAGCAAGACTACTGGGCTCAGGTTACATGTGCAAGTACTTCTTCCACTTCTTGCACTTCTTGGTCGAACAGTGCATGATGCAGTGAAGTACGTACTAAACCTACGTGATCAAACTAGTGTAGCCGAGAACTAGGGGAGATGTATGGCATCCATAAGAAGCAGCATTGTAACCTTTAATTTATAGAGTAACTTACTTTGCATTGTGGCAAATATTTTTCAGCTATGCTGTAAATGAGGATTTGTGAGCTACTAAAAAACCAATTCCTCATAATTTCATTAGCTTGCACATGGTAAAAAGTTTTTTGCAAAATTTTTTTGAACGCAAGCATGAATTAAAAATAAGCAAGACCATAAAGTGAGGTGAATAGAAAAGAAAGATGTACAAGATAGATTTTTCAGATATTTGGTTGAAGAATTTTTTTTTTTTTTTAAATTTGAATAGTTGATTATGTTAAACTTCTCAGTTAGGCTAAAAAAAGAAGTGTATGTATGTCTTTTAAGATCCCACTGAATTTTTTTTTCCTAAAGCAGCCTGGAGTAAAGAACTCCAGTCTGGTAGTGGAGCTGGAAGGATTGAATTGTATAGATATGTATTATATAAGTGTACAGTGTACCATATAAAAAGAGAGAAAATTGCCAAGTAACTGTTGACCAGAACAGTCTATTTGGCTATAAACTTTTTGACTGATTTTTTCAGGTGAAGTCATGGCAAGCATAGGATGTCAAGCAAACCAGGTTACTAACTTGGAAGTGGGAAGGTGTAGTAGAGTGTTCAGAAAGACAACAGAATGTATTTTTTTCCTCATTGTGTGTTGAATGTAATGATAATAGTTTAGAAATCCTTATTAGATTATGCATTTATTTTCTGAAAATGGTATTGAAAGTAATGGACATTTAAAAAGATATTAGATGAACTAATATGACAACAGAGAGAAAGAATAAGAATACTATAGAAGGTATTTGAAAAGCTAGAATGAAAGAGTGGTGAACTATGTAGTAGGTTGGGCAGTGTGTGAAACTGCTGTGTGAAGAAGCAGAGCAGCTGCACTGGTAGAAATAACAGAGTAACTTCAAATAGGAGAGTTTAAATATGGATTGTTTGATAATTAGCAAAAAAAAGAAAAAGCTGCCAGAAATATGTCCAGCCTGTACTTTAGGGTAACTTGTTAGAATATGAGGTGTGATCTTTTGGAAGAGTTCTTAGCTCCATTTCATTGTGGTAGGCCTGTCATGTTCAATATTACTGTTACACTGTGATGCTTCTGGTGTGCAAGAGCTCCCATATATATGGAAATGAAGTACAATGTTATTTGAGTTAAGATCTGAACGCTTGGAGTATCATAAGAGAATTGTGATGGTTGTTTAGCCACTTGTGCTGCATAAAGGTTGAACAGTTACTTGATTTAAACAATGTTTCTCTCTTGCCTTCTTAAATAACTTAATTTTATGTCATGGAATATGAATACTGTTTGATAGTGTACAAAAGGTGGCTCTGGCAGGATTTACTTCTTGTGAGATTACAGTGTCAAGTATCCCATTTAGAAATACGGTCAAATCTAGGTTGTTTTCTTTCTGATCCTATTTATATAGTATTGCTGCCAGGGTGTTACTGAGAAACAAAGGACTGTTCTGTAGCAGAGGAAGCAAAAATATGTTGCCTTTACGAAGCACCTGTGCTGATTACCCTTCAGGTGCTGGTAGTAGAGCTTTTAAGGTAGGCAAAATCACAGATGTAAATTGCATGTAAATTGTTGTGAAAAGGGAAAAGGAGTTGGGAGTATGTAGCTTCAGTAAGAAGTGTGTGGGGCTAATGAGTGGAGCATTTGTGGAGCTCAAAGGAAAAATAAGTTAGAAGCTCTAGAATCAAAAGTCTAAATCTCAATTTGTAGAAAAAAAATCCATAGCAAATGAAATTAGGGTAAGAGAAATAAAAAACCTGCTATACAGAAAATAGTCTTTCTAAGTGCCAGCTACTTGCAGTGCTGTTAGTCAATGCTGTCCTTTTTAAGTGTTGATTTGGTTATCTGTTGAAGAGCCGTAAACTTGAGGAGTATTACTTTGCATCTGGTGTTACACCAGACTGTTGCTGTGGAGGTGGCCTGACCTGCTGTCCTGTGGTTGAATTCAACTTTGTCCAAACAGTGTTCTTTATCAGAAGGTACAGCTACAGACCGGTTAGATAAGTCTGCAAAGAAGTGAGAGTGCTGAGATTGTGTGTGTTGTCTGCTTGCTCTGGAGCCCTGGTGCACTGCCTCTTAAAGGTGAGCTGTGTGATGACAGATTACTTCGCTCTAGCGCTATTTGTGTTTGTACTTCTTGTTTCTTTGGACTGCCTGTTTGTACTTCTTGCTTCCAACTTTGAATGAATGTGCTGTATTGAATGAGGATGATTTGAACTTTATTTGCTTGGTTGGTTGGGTTTTTTACCCTGGTGACTCTTGTACTGTTTGATATGTGGACAGTAATGCAGAAGTTTTTGTGAGGCATTCTCTAAGGCACCTGATAATAGTGTATGAACTGAGTGACCAGATTTGCTTAGTGGAAATAGGCATAGGTGCAATTATTTAATTGTTGTTAATTTGTTATGCCACGAGTTGTTGGGTTGTGTTATTGTTAGAAGAGGAGGAGATGTATATGATCTTTAAAGGTACCTTTAGCCAAAAATGTTGTGTGTTTCTATGGTTTGTTTTTGGTAGGATTAGCCTGTCTAAACCAAGATTTTTTAGCACTGCTTACTTGAGTAGCAGTTGTATTCAGTGCCTCAGAGATCATAGGTATCTGAAATGCAGTAAAGTATTTTTATTGAGTGGATGAAGATGATTAATTCTTTGATTAAGCAATGAAATTAGTTGGTCAAGCTTTCGTGTTAAAGGTAAAGGGGATATTATTCTTTATTCCTGGTCAGAAAGCAGATGGATTGCCTAGGAAAGAGTATCATCTAAGTGTACGGGAAAAATCACAAGAAGAGCTAAGAAAGAAAACATGACAATAGCTGAATGTGGATAAAATGCAAGGAAATACGTGCAAAGCAAATAAAGAGTGACATGTGCAGTAAAGACTGCGTCAGGGAAAACAATTCTTGTGTTTCTGTTTGTGAAGTGGGGAGAGATTAAAAAACTGTTGGGTGAAAGCTTCTTATTCCCCCTGGATGTGAAGAATGGTGAAGGTGTAAGATAGTATGTTAAAAGGAGGTGTAGGTGTGTGGGAGTAAGACTCTTGGGGGGGCTCAGGGCCAATATTTATGTTGTTTCTAGAAAAGCTGACCCAATGGTTGCTTGTTACTCAACTTAGTACATAAGCTCATGATGAAGAGCTTCAAGGTGTAGCACAACTTCCAAGTCATGGTGAAAACACCAAACTAACTGTTTTGTATTATCCAATACATGAATGCTTCAGGAGTTATTTTTCAGGTCATTAAATGTCAGACTTTGGACTGTTTCAAATGTGAACTCAAAAATTAGTCTTTCTGTCTATGAGTTAGCAATAGGAGAAAATCAGCAAGAATAAAAAAAACTTTCAAAATCTTGACGCTTCTGTCTACATCCTGTATCCTTTTACCTTGGTTTTTTGAAGTGTGTGGGGAGGTAAAGGTAGGTAAAGTTTAGCATGTTATCAAGGTCACTTTTAGTTCAGGTAGTGAAAAGTAGTAACAAGCTTCCAGACAATCCTCTTTTATCTTAACTGCATTCTTCTGTTTAATATTTCTGCTTCTTTTCAGTTATTTTTCAAGTAGTGTACAGGAGTAAAAACAATTTTAGTGTTGTAATACCATAAAATAGCATGTTTTCTTATTCTCAGTATGAAGGCTAGTCAAGTGTAACTCATCTTGAGTTGACTAGGATTGTGTTGCAGCAGTAGATAGCTCTTCCCAATTTCCCTTCCCTGAACCCCCTCCGACATCAGATTTGCATTACCTGGCATTTAAGATAATTTTATATGTCTACAGGGATTCATTGCTTTCTCTTTTTCTATTAGTCAAGGTTGGTATAACATGATAGTTTTAAAACTAGTCCTGGGATTAGTTTATACAAAGCAGAATGTTTTCCTAAAGTGACTATTGTTTTAAATACTTGGCAGGTGCTAGTGCTATCAGTGTAATGCATGTGCAAAATTTGGAGTCATTGAAATGGCAATCTTCTGATGAAGGTGAGTAAAGATTAGTCAAGCAGGTCTCCATAGCTGGTATGTGTACAGATGAGTGGAAAAAGCCAACTGAGCTACCTTGATGAAATTATTAGTTACTTTTGGATTTGTTATTTTTATTAGCCCTTCAGTTAGAAGATTACAGATTAGTGTTGGATTTAAATTTTTCTTAATCCTGTTTTGTGTGGGCATTCTTTGCCCACTTCTTTTGCTTTTTTTACTTGAAATACCACCCATGCTGCATGTGGTTAAGCTGTAAGCTAACTATTGCTGGGACAAGCACACTTAAAACCAGCCTGTTGGATGAAGAAATGCTGGAGAAAGAATGCAAAGAAGTTGATATCATGTTCAGTCTGGGTAACTAGTTTTACTTAATTTCTTGTCTGGGTAACTAGTTTTACTTAATTTCTTTTCATTATACATAATTTGGTAGAACAATAGTCACTTTAGTCAAGTATAAGTTAAATTACGCCAAATGTAAGTAACTTCTTAATAGCAACAGAGTAACATAGGGAGCAAAACTTCTGACTTGTATTAACTTGGGTAATTTCTTTCCCCGCATAACTTTTAATTTCTCCAACATCATTTGTTGTCCCTTGCCACAATAAAAAAAAACTACTTAGCTTTGCTAAAGATTGTTGCTAAAGGTTGGAGAAGTGAAGTCAAGAGCTGTTATGCTTAATATAATTATTAAGTATATTTGTAAAGATTGATAACTACATTATAAAAACCCACTTCTTAGCCCTTCACCAGTGATGCTATTTCTGTGTTTTAAACACTTCAATGCACTTTTGACTTCAGATAAACTTTCTTGAAACAGAAGTAATGTTATTATGACTTCATTAAGGCACTTTAACATTTAAAGAGACACTAGTTCTAAAGAAATCAGCTATGAGGATTTAATGGTTGTGACCATACCATTAGTTACTTTTTGGGAAATTTAAATGCATCCTGTTAAAAGTTTCAATGTGTTATTGGCAGCTGAGGTCGCATAAAATAATCTGTCTCTGGTAGCTGGCAAGTATAATACCAGCCATTTATCCAGGCTAGCCTGTATAGGAAGAAGCATACTAAGTTCTGTGTAGCTGTGTTTGAGCAGTTTGAGGTATCAGGGGCAGTTCAGGCTTCTGCATATGGCTTATATGGCAGGAGATTGTCTAGTTCCAATCTTCAAGTTCCCTTCCAACCCAAACCATTCTGTGATCTGTATGTATAACACAGCTGTAAAGTTCGACAGCTATAAAATACTAGAGGTTTTTACTATAACCAGATTAATTATCACAGTTGATGCATTCAGTTTTCACCTGAACATTTAATAACTTATGCTACCTTCTGACAAATCAGAATATAATCTATTATTGAGAAACAGTTTGGGTAAGCTTCATGTAAGATCTTTATACAATTCTACAGAGAGTCTTCTACCTTAGAGAAAGAAGTGAGGACTCTATGACTATAGAACTGTTAGTGAAAGTTCCTTTCCTGGAACTTCCTACTCTACAGCTGTGCTTGTTGAGACTCAAGAGCCATGGCTTAGGATTAGTAAATTGTTGTGCCTACAAATAGGTGAAAGCTGCAGTGAAGAAAAGCAGTTATGGTGGTGTCCCCACAAACTGAGACTGCTGTGAAAAGAGGTCCTGAATTGCTTGCTGTAAGTACATAGGACAAGACACTGAACAAAGGAAGAACAGTGAGTGTTATTAGCTTTAAGAGGCTTTTAATAGGATTTCCTAAAATTTCCTTGTAGCCAAACTGGTGAGATATGGTTTAGGAAGTGGATTATTAAAAGGGAGAAAAATTGTGTGTCCTGCTGAACTCAGAAGGTTCTGATCAGCTGTATGGAGTCCACCTGGAGGCTTGCTACTGGTGGCACCAGTGCAGGGGCATTCTGCCCTCTCTTCCAGGTTGTAATGTGCTTAGAGCAAGTTTGCAGATACAGCCAGACTGTGAGGGTCAAGTCTTCTGCTGGAGACTAGGACTAATTGAGTGGGATGTCCACAGGTCAGAGAAATAACTGTTGGAAACCTTGTGAAATTCAAAAGCAAGTGCCAAGCCAAGTCTCTCTGGGGTGGAATGACCCCATGCAGCAGCAGAGATGTGGTGCAAACTGGTGAAAAGTACCTTTACAGGAAAGAACATAATGGTCCTTGTGGGTCAGTATGTGCCTTTGTGGTGCAAAAGGTGAAGAGCACACTGGGCATGGTCAGCCAGTTGAAAGAAGCAATTATCTCTACTATCTGGAGCTTGTAAGACTGCATCAGAAGTACTGTGCACGGTTTTGTGCTCCCAAATAGAGATGCTGAGGTGCCTGTCAAAGGCCACTAAGTCAGGGAGTCAGCACATGATGTATGAAGAGGGCTGGAGAAGTGAGTTTGTTCAGCTTTGAGAAGTGTCTGAAGTGGGAGATTCTAATTGCTGCTGGCTCTGTTTAATAGACAGTGAGAGGGCAAATGAAGACGGAGTCTCCTTAGCTGTGCACAGGGAAGGGATAAGAGGCAGCAGATACAAGCTGCAATGAGGGAGTCATTATAATGTGTTAGCAGTATGTTTTCCCACACAGAGAATGAAGCACTGAAACAGGTTGTGGAATCTCTGTTCCTGACAATATTCAGAACCTGACTATGGTATGACCCCTGAGCAACTTGATCTGACTTCAAAGTTGGCCGTGCATTCAGCTGGGATTGGATAACCTCCAGAAGTCCCTTTCAGTCTACATGAGCCTCATAATGTGCATGGGTAGGCAGGAGCTCGTATACTATCCTTACTAGCCCTGGAAGAAACATAGAAGTAGTTAAAAGCCTTCTATCTAGATTAAAATAAAGTCCAAGTAAAGTCTGAAACAAGTTTTTCCTATGAAGCTATTTGATTGCTAAAAACTTATTATAAAATTGGATCCCATGTTACCTCCTAATCTAAGGTATAACTGTTAGAGAATTTAAGTAAAGAACACCTATATCTGCCTACATCTTTTCTGTTACTTCAATAAGTAGCCAGTAAGACCAATACTGTATAGCACAGAGCTGATTGACAGTGTGACACATACTGAAAATGTACTTGGCAGTAAATTGAGCAGCTATTAAACAGGATTCCTGAGGCTTACTGTCATGATGCAGTTACTGGACAAAAACGGGTTAACTTCCTGGAATGGCTTGCAGTGAGAGAGGCTTTAAGAGCTAAAAAAAAGCCAGCAGTGTCAGCAATGCAGGGGGTAGCAGGCATCCCATGACTTTGTAACGTAACTGGTAACTCATCAGATTTTGTCATGGGCGGCTGAGGTTTGCTGGTCCTGACAAAATGAATTTATATTTCATTGTATGGCAACAGTTGTTCAGTATTGGCAGATAACACAAACTTTACTGGTAATTGAAACTGGAAGTTAATATTTAGCTGTCTTCCTGAAGTTACTTGAGACTTTGCTACATTACGCAGTGCAAAGTACAACCTCCCTTTCTGCATAGTGCAAAGTACGACCTCCCTTCTCCTCCCCCAGACCTCAGTTCTCCCATGAGTAAGTGCTATGTGGAAAGACAACATAAAAAAAAGTGAAGGAGTGGTCTGCTTAAGGGAATCAGGGTTTTCTTAGGGATTAAAGGTCTTGCTCCTTCCTCTAGAGGGATATCACACACGTGTCAGTGTTCCTGAACTGTTCCTAATGGCTTTCTAGTTTCAATGTAGGAAGTACAGTGCTGGGGTCAGGGAATGCTGCATGTTTACCACTCTTACTGAATGCTTAGAATTTCAGATACTTCCGTACTAATTTCACAGAAAAAACAAAGCAGAAACTCCCCAGAACCCAAAATCTTGATGGCAGAGTATTTAAAGCAATTCAGAAATGTTGCTTGTACAGAAGTTCTTGGTAGGTTTTTCTGGAGCTTTCCATAAGGACCATGGGGACTATGTACAGTCACATCAGTATATGCAGTGGGCAGTCTCTCTGATTATGCCATGTCTCTTTCTCCTTTTAGAGTTGGAGTGAGGTTCAGTTCTGTGTGACTTGAATTTTAGCTTTATTGTTCCTATGTAAAAGTAATATTCTACTAAAGATGTCAATACAACAGTATTACTTCATTTGTCTTCTCCTCAAAATGACTGAAATTCCCTAGATAGTTGTTTTTGGGGAGCGGGTTTTTGTTCGCTTATTTGAAGTTGTCCCAAGTCAGGAGGTTTGTGCTTAAAACTTTTCTCTTGGCTAGGTAAGGAATTTCATAGACCCTGCTTTTCAGTATTCCATGTCTTTAAAATGTCCATAGTTTTGGCTTGTCAAAACCAGCCAGCATTTCTGGTAGTATGTGTCAGTTATTTGGGGGTTTTTTGTTGATTTGTTAAACTGTCCTGTGCTTATACTGAATGAACTAAGACAAAGAAACCTGTGTACTCTTCACATTGACTTCTTTGACCATTATTGGCTGAACATTTCAGAAATCCTTCTCCTTACCACCCTCTACCTTTGAGTAGGTAAAATATGTCTTAGTTCTAGGACATGTAACTTAAATGTGATCACTTTTTATTAGACCTTAATGTCTGAACATCAAGTTAAACAGCAATTGTGAAATTCAGAAATTGACAGCTAATTGGTTCTCTGAGTCCATAGATGCACAGTGACTTAAGTTTTCCTTGATAATGAATGGGGAGGTAAAGTTTGAGAAGTGCAGTGTAGCACAGGAAGAACAGAAAGTACATAGGTATGGGAAATTAAGTTACTGTATAACAAAATAATCCAGTACTGATATAGAACTGCACAATTCTGTAAATACAGGCACAGAAATATGCTAATTCTTGATTTGTATCTTTATTGCTTCTTGTAGCCAGCCAGGTTGACTGTCATTTCAGCATGTGTGCTGTGCAGTCTTATAATTAATATGTAGATTCGAGCTGACCATTGCAGCTTTTCCGTGCTGGCTGGTGTAAATACTGTGAAATGCATGAAAGATCAGATATTAATTAATTTGACTTTTCTAGTCACTGAGCTTTCCCTGTGGAACAAGGATTGCCTAGCCAGAGGCAGGGTCTGTCTGACGAAATAAGGTGGAGGGTTCTTCTCCAAAAGCTTTGCTAACTTGTGAGGAAGGTTTTAAACTACACCTGTTGAGATGTGCTCTGATTTTTCTGTAATCTGAAGAGAAGCAAAGATGCAAGGAACAATGGACAAGCATCCAAAGGGGACATGATGGAAGTGGTTTTCATCCCTTCCATGGTGAAGGCAGCACAAAGGAGCACAACTGTAGACATGGGATCTCATTAGGATTCCAGCCATGTGATAGGACAGCTTGCATGACTGGAGTTGTGCAATTAGCTGGATTGGTGCCTTTCAGGAAAGGCAGGCTGCTGGGAAGGTGAGGAAGAGGTACAGAAGAGGGTCTAGAATGCTTGGAGCTTTACCATTTTAAGCAGGTGATGAGTCAGTTAAAAGCTTAAGGATAATGTTAAGAGGACACATCAGAATGGCTGACCCTGGTATTAAGTGTCGGGTCCTGGTGGCTTGATAAAAAGAAGATGAAGCCTTCTTTAGGCACCTGGAAAAAGCCTAATCTTTGCAGGCTGTGGCATTCATGGGAGACTTCAGTCACCCAGGCATCTGCTGAAAAAGCAATAGGGATGGACACAAACTATCCAGGAGGTGTTTGGGTTATTCTAAAGACAATTTGTTGATTCAGGTCGTCATGGGTCCAGGGAAGATGCTCTACTGGATCTGTTACCCATAAACAAGGAAGAACTTGTTTAAGATCTAACAGTCAGTGACACACTGTTGGCTGAAGTAGCTCTGAGTTTGGGATTTGAAATACTGAGAAAAATGGTCAGGACTTGTAGAATCATCATCCTGGACTGTAGAAGAAACCATTTTATCTTTTTCAGGGATCTACTCTTTATGTTCTCGTGGGAAAACTTCTCTTGTGCGCAAATGAGCTGAGGACATTTGAATCATCTTGAAGAGAAACTTCTTCAAACTCTAATAAATGTCCCTTGCAATGTGCAGGAAGTCTAACAGGTCGGGCAGAAGATCAGCATGGAAGAACAGGGAATTCCTCTCTGACCCTCAGATTCACGAAGTCCAGAGAAGCTTGAAGCAGGAGGAACATAGTAGCTGACAATGTAGATATAGAGCTGAGAAAGCTCAAGCTCAGCTGCAAGTAAGGGATGTTAAGGGTGATGTGGAAATGTTGAGTAACTCCATTGCCAGCAAATTAAAAACCAGAAGAAAATATGTGCCTACTGCTCAGTGGAGCAGATGACCTAGTGAGGAAGATGTGGAAGAAGTAGAGATGTACTACATCCTGTGTTTGCTGTGATTTTTCTCTGATAAGGTCTGCACTCTGACTTCCCAGTTCCTCCTAGTACGATCTGTGAGTTGTAGTATAACCCATGGTTGAGTTTGAGTGTATTTAAGCTGTGGGACATACTCAAGACTATGGACTATAAAGAAGATGCTTCTGAGGGTGCAGAGTGTGTTGGCTGATGTCATATTCTGTCACCTTTGAATAGTTGTACAGACTGGGAGAGCTTTCTGATGAGTGGCAAAAGGCAGATGTCATACCATCATTCAAGAAAGGACAGTCCAGCAAACTACAGCCTGGTCAGGCTTGCCTTAGTCCCTGGAAAGTTTATGGCAAAAAAAAAAAAAAGGCTGGTAATGGCTTGAAAGGTGAAATTCAGTTGTACAGAGTCCAGCTGGTGTCTGATTGTCAATTGATACTGGAGCAGATAGCATTCCTTGTCTTTGAAGGCAGGTTAGAGGGCACTCAGGAAGTTTGTGGGTGGTACCAAACTTGGCTGCAGTTGGTATGCTAGGAAGCAGGACAGCTGCTTTGAGGGACCTCAGCATGCTGGGGAAACAGGGTGTCTTGAAGATCAGAGTTCAACAATGGCAAGTATGAAGGACTTGTGATGTGATGGTCAGTGGCTGTCAGGAAATGATAGAGTTCTCAGTTCTGGGTGACCTAAGGAGCAGAATCACCACCTTGGACTTTGTGCAGGCAGACTTGGGCTGCTTTGGGAGATCGATTGACAGACTCCCATTGCAGTCAGTCTTGAATGGTTAAGAAGTCCAGGAAGGGTGGATGTGCTTTGAGAGGGAAATTTTAAGGATACATGAGCAGGCTGTGCCCAAGTGCTGAAAGATGAGCCATTTGATAAATTGTCATGGCTGAACAGAAAGCTGGAATTCAGGAAAAGGAGAGTTCATGAGCTTTGGAAGAAGGGACAGGCAACTCAGGAGGACTACAAGGATGTCATGATGTTATGCAGGGAGAAAATTACGAGGGCCAAAGCCAACTAGAACTTAATCTGGCTACTGCTGTAAAAGAAAATAAAAAATTGTTTTTACAGATACATGAGCAACAAAAGGAGGGCTAAGGAGAATCTCCGTCCTTTATTGAATGTGGGGTGAGACAGTGACAAAGGATGAGGAAAAAGCTGAGGTACTTAATGAATTCTTTGCTTCAGCATTTAATATTGAGACTGGTTGTTCTCCAGGTACCCTGACCTCTGAGCTTGGAACACAGGAATGGGGAGCAGGATGAAGCCTCCATAATCCAAGGATAAATGGTCAGAGAGCTGCTCTGTCCCTTAGATACACACAAATCTATGGGGCCAAATGGCATCCACCCAAGAGCACTGAGAAAGCTGTCAGAAGTGCTCACTAAGTCACTTTGAATCATTTACCAGTAGTTCTGGTTCTGGTTCACTGGAAGTTAGCAAATGTGATGTTCAGCTACAGGAAGGGCCAGAAGGAGGATCCAGGTGACTACAGGCCTGTCAGCCTAACCTCAGTGCCAGAGGAGGTTATGGAGCAGAGCATCTTGAGTGCCAGCACTCAGCATGTGTAGATGTGGCACTTAGGGACATGGTTTAGCAGTGTTACATTACTGGTTGGACTCAGTGATCTTACAGGTCTTTTCCAGCCTAAACAATTCTGGGATTTTCTCTCTCCTCTCCCGCATCTGGACTCAAATAACTCCATTAAACAGCATGGGCTATGGTCCAAGGGGCTGCAAGGTAGCTTGGCAGGCACAGGTGGAGGGCCCTGGTGAACAACAAATTGAGCACATATCAGCAATTTGTCCTCACAGCAAGGAAAGGTGACCTCATCCTGGGCTCTGCTAAGCATGACAGCAGATACAGGGAAGGGAGCCTTTACCTCTCTGTCACTGGAGCACAGTGTCTGGTTTGGGGTTCCTAGGACCAGAGGGACACTGAGCTACTGGAGCAAGCCCAGCAGTGGGTCACTGTTGGCTGGGAGCTGGAGCACAAGGTGTGTGAGGAGAGGCTGCAAGTGCTGGGCCTGATCAGCCTGGAGAAGGAAAAGTTGAGGGAAAATAACCCTTACTGCCTGATAAGAATGCATCAAGAAGGTAGATCAAGGCATCCTTCAGAGATACCCCACACAAGGGAATAGGAACAAGCAGGAGTGTGGGAAATCCTGAGCCAAAGTAAGGAAGCTATACTGCTCTCTGAGGGAGTGGGTACTCAAAGTGGTTGAGGAATCAATGTTGTTCCGTGGTGATATTCCAGGCTTGACTAGATGAGTCTCCAATCAGTCTGATACAACTGGACCTACTTGGAGCAGGGTGAAGTGGCCTCTAGAGGTTCCTTGCCTCTTACCTACATGAAATCATTACTCTCTACATCAATATCACGGCTTGTTTGCCTTTGCCAATGATAAATTCATTATGAAGAAACCCGTACCTAGGAGTTCACTTGTGTTTGTGGCAATTGGTAGTTAGGTGTCCTGGTTGGAAATGATCACTATAGCCTACACCTGTTTGACATGACCTGTTGAACACTTTGGAGACATCACAGGCTTTCTGTGAAAGCTTTTTTTTTTTTTTTCCCCTCTACTGGCCGTTACTGATGAGTAGTGGGTGATTCCTGGGACTTGAGTCTAACAAATGAAATCAGAGTGATGAAGTCAAGAATGTATTGCTGCTCATAACTTAGTCTCTGGGATAGACATGAGCTTTTTGGTTAATCTGGCAAGATGCACATTGTAGTCACCCTCATGGTTAGGATGGCAGTGTATGTATCTATTGCTGTGCAGCAGAAAAGTGACTTGCTAATTTATAATGAAAGAGAACAAAGAGTAGTGACAAGAATCCTATACTGAACACTTTGTCTTTTTGGGTTCTGATTGCAGTTGCCTTGTTTTATTTCTGTTAGTCTGTGTAGTGGCAAGTTTATTATATGGTAGTGTTGAAACAGCAACCATATAACTTGGAAGGGAAGTTGATTGTTGGACTTGTTTGGCATCTGGAATACCAACCCATGTTTTTGCTAGTTTGTGGCTAGGTGGAAGAGAATATGCTGCGATGTCATTGGTAACTTCCAGATCTTGAAATGGAGCAGAAATGATGGGCAGTTACTCCTCACACTTCTGTGATATTTAGTGCCTAACCCCTCACCACCACATTGTTTTCCTCTTAAAAAAAAAAAAAAAAAAAAAAAAAAAAAAGCAAAGGTGGATATTGTGATAGCATTCAATAACATTAAATTGCTTTTCCAAATAAGGAGTGGAGAGGTTTGGAGTTTGAAAAGAAGTGGCAGGGTATTATTTGACCATCAGTTAGCTGTCACCATGGTCTGAAGTTTTTCTGGAAAGAGTTCCTGTAGTGGAAGCAATAGTTCTAGGTGGTGCTGGAGGATAATAGGATAGGATCTTGTCTAATGCATTTCTTGGAGTATGAGGTTCCTTAATTAGACGTAACTACTAGTTGCTGATAGCAAGTTGGAGTGAAGATGAGTTACACAGAGTTTTGGAATACCTTACGAAATTGAGTGGTTGAAGAGTTAAGCAAGCTAAAGTGTGTAGATTGATGTTCAGTGATGTCTGTGAGGCGTCCTTTGTGGAGGAGAGTGTTAAACTTTATATGTATTATTTATTATAAATAGATAGTATTTTTATAATTGCAAAGAAGGCCTTAGGTATGTGATGGTCAGTTCTATGAACTTGGCCAAAGGTCTGGCTTGAAGGCCTGTGCAAGGTCTGAACTAGGCAGTTCACTCTTCTGAAGCACGTCCTCTGTCACGATGTCATATTGGCCTCTGCTTTGAACTTGAAGTGTAGTAATGCCAGTTTTGAAATTTCTAGACTTAGCTCTGAAGAGTGTACTAGAATTGAAACCTTTTAAAATAAATTGATGTCCACAAAGTGTCGATTTTTGTGTCATGTATGCACTTGTCTGTATTATGGAAGGCAGTTAGTTGTAGGTGATGGGGCTGGCTTAAAGGCCAGTGAAGCTGTGGGTACTTGATTTACAGAAGTCAAAAGCTGAAGCACTAGCTGACTAAAAGCAAGCGATTAGATGTTACTGTACATCTCCTAAATGGAATTGCTGTCATCACCTTGATGTCACAGCCCTGCAAATGAAAGAAGAAATGGAGCTTTTAAAATAAATTTTAAACAAGCAACACTAAAGTCATGCCTAAGCATCAGGTTATAACACAACTTATTATTGAACATAGTCAGAATGAGTTGCTTTTCTCAAAGCTGAAGGCTGTCATTTCTCCCAAATCTTACTTGTTGCTGAGAATAAGAAGGCTTGTTTGTAAGAAATGATTTGAGGATGCCACAGTGACTCAGCTAAGGAGAAACTGATGCTAACAGACACTTCATGTAGAGTCAAATATACAACTTTGAGGCGTTAAAAGCTTTTTACAAACACATGACAAAAGATGAATATGCCTGTGGATCAGAATTTTAGAAAAAGTGATAGGTAGACTGGTCACCTGCTGTGAGCTGGTTGTCCCTCTGATGAAGAGGAGAACCTTTACTCAAAAGGTAACTGTAAAGGATACAAATAGAAGAAGGAACTGAGAAATACATTTTATAAGAAAGTAACTATTTATTTGAACAAGTTGTAATATTGTAGTTAAACCAACGCAATTGACCTGCAAATGAAAAAAGTAGCTGAAAGTGCTCCACTGGTGCTCTGTTTCATAATATATTTTAAGTGCTACTGAGCATTAAAAATGAATTTGCCATTCTGAATGTCTTCAGAGTTAACTTCTATTTCATGTTTTCATTAATTCCTTCATATCTGTTTGGTTTCTTGATTTGCAGAGCAAGTGAGGATAGTCTTAAACACAGGTGAAGAAACAGCAGGTTGCTAGGAAGAGGACTGGGAATGAGACTTCTAAAAGCAGACTATTCTGAAATCATGTCACAGCACTGAGGTCTGAGTGAACCCAGTGGTCATGATAGAGCAAGTGGTGTAAATGTATTGAGTGCAATGTTGGAAGTAAGTTCCTGGAGGAGAGCTTGTCATTAAGTCCATGAGCATGTGTATCATACTAGGTAACACAAATGTGAAAGAAGACTAGATTATTACTTTACTAAAATGGCCAGCAGAATCCTTGAACATATTCCTACCCCAGTGCAGGATCACCTTAGGTTAGTTTGGGTTTTTTTAATTACTGAGTATCAAACCTTTCTAAAGGTTGTGGAGGTTTGTCGTTTTGGCCAAGGTGTTCATTTGAGGAATTCATGTTTAGTAGCATCAAAGGTTTTGTTTATTTCAATGGGCTTTGTTGCTTGTTTTTTGTGGCTCTAGTTTGGTGGTTTTTTTGTTGCTTTGGTGTATGTCCTTCCTAACCTTCACAGGCATACTTAGCATTGCAGGCATTCTCTTTTTGCAGTGTAAGTACTTTAGTACCTTTATTGGGTTACCTTTATTGAGAATAATAATCAGTCGTTCCAGTCCTTTGTGTAGGTCATGTTTTCTAGGCCTTTGAGCACACTTTGCTTGCAGACTCTCTAGATGGCTGATATATGATGTGTGCTGTTCAAGCTGAACAACTCCAGATGGAGCCTCACTGATGTTGGCTAGAGCAGAGTTTACTTCTATATTAGCATATTCAGTAGTGTCACTTTCAACTCTTGAAACATAACCACCATATACTTGCTGTACCTTTCAGAAGAGTGTCTGCTCTCTAACCAGTTATCAACATCCTGTGTGTGTTACTTAGACTTGTTCCTGCTGACTGCTGGTCTAGTTTGGACCCACTACAACTTGAAGGTTTTCTTCTGCGTGACTGGGAAAAGTTTGTTATACGTAACACCACTTGTTTTTCGGTGTAGAATGCATTAGCCAGCAGCCCACCAAAATTCAGATGTACAATGCTCCTTTTGACCTCCAATTTTCTGTTAGATATTTCGGTTATGTGTTTAAACTGGATGCTACCTAGGAGAACTTGAATCTTTTCCACTAGATCAGTTTGTCAGAACTATTGACTTGTCTTTGGTGTTTCAAAAGATTTTTAAGATCATCTGGAACTCTTTAACAAACTTCCCGGTCAGAGGTTTGAGTTACATTAAGGACTGCTTGCTTCAATCTCTTCTGTGTTTTTATACTTATTGCTCCAATACTGACAGATTGGAATTTATTTAAATGGGAATGTGAAGCATTTTGTGGTGGTTAGGAAGTGTAGTGTGTATATGGATACATTCTGAACTACTTGTTTACTCTTACTACTGGTTTTTGAGGGAGTGGGAGTAAGAATAAGCTGTTCTCTTCCAGTCCTGCTTTTGAGCCTGGCCCATTTGTTGGTAAAAGAGTACCTTGTTGTTTTGGTTATTTCCTTGTATAGGAGGTGGGATTGGAAGATTTAGTTAAACAGGGTTGGAAATATTCGTTACGGAAGAACTTCCAGCTGCCTCATAGCATGCCTCACTTATTAGTTCAACATGTCTTTGTAAACATCTGAAAGCTTAGTGTAAGTATAAACATGAATGTCTTAATTTGCTATGTGTTAATGTGTATAGAAGAGTTTAATGTAAGAACATGTAAAATGGTCATTGATGCTAATATTGTTTAAGTTGAACTTCCAGATGAAGTTTTAAAGTTCATGGGACTTCGTAAACATTCTTGGAAGTTAGATTTCAAGTTTTAACCTTATAAAATTGGCTTTCTAAGAGTGTCCTTCACAACTGCATTTGAATCATGAGCCTAACATTCTTTTTAACTTTCTCTGGTGCCTTAGAATGTCCTGGTGCTTGATACCAAAGGTCTGTGCAGCATGGCAGGAAGCAGAGTTTGCAGGGGTGCAGTCGCTGTCTCATGTGGAGTTAGCAAAACTAGAACCAGAAGCACCAGGTAGCATGTGGACATGGCATTGTGAAATAACAATGGTGGGTAACAGCCATGTCTGACTTCCAGGGCAGAGCTTTTCTGAAGCTCCAACTCACAACTGTATGAGTTGGGCTCAAGCTGTGTTAAACTCTGAGTTGTAACTACTTTTTCTTTGACTTTGTGTTGCACTGGAGTAAAATACCTCTTTGAAATATGTTTCATTGCTTTTTGTGTTGAAAATGTTGGTCTGCTAATTGTTGATTGTGGAGCTGAAGAGGTTTGCGTACTTTGTCATCTTGACTCCTTTGTGCTAGGGTGACAAGTCTTCATCCAGTATTGCATTACCTGGCCTTTTAACAGTATGAATCCTCTCTCTGGGCTCTGGATGCTCTTATGAGTGGTAACTGTAGCCTTCACTGCAGTTATTACTATTCCTTGCTATCCCTACGTAGATACACATGTTGATTCAGCAACAACAGGAAGATAACTGACAGTCTCTTCCATCAGCTGTGGGGAATGAAGGAGCAGAGTAACACAAGCCTCCTGGTAGAATGGTGTGATATGCTGTCAGCTGTACCCTTAGGAGCAGCAGATGGAGGTTCAAAGTACTTAAGAATTATGCAGAACATCCTGTGATAGCACTTGACTGAGAATCCATCTGTCTTGAGCTTGATGTTAGTAAAACCACTTCTTCAGCAACAGTTAACTTTTGATTGAGACAGTACTCAAATTAAGAGACTGATCTTTTCATGCATTCCCATACTCAAGCAGTTCTTGTTGCCAGTCTTGGATTTTTAGGTTGCTTGAAAAAGATTTAACTTTATACAACTTTATTTTATAATTTTCAATTAGAAATGATGTTCCCCTTACTATGATTTTTGTAAGAAATTAACCTATAGTCACCTAGAGGAGAGCTGCTCATGTGATACATCAAATTAAGACTGGAACCTTGGTTTGTACCATTTGCAGGTAGAAAAAGTTAACATTCAGAAGTTAATAGAACCACTTCTATGAGTTACATCATAATGTTCTTGGTCTCCTGTTAGTGTTGGGTAAAGTTGACCTCTGGTTCAAAAGATAGAATCCCTTGAACTTCAGTAAAATGAAAAAGCCGGAGGAGAGAGCCTGAGGATTTTGGTAGTCTTGGCTTCAGACTATGGAATTGCTATGCCTGATTTCACCAAAATTTCTTGCTTTCTGGTGGGCTTTTGTATGCCTATTATATTGTGTGCTAAACACTGAACAAGGTTTTAAGATTTGCTCTCTGAGATGAAAGTAATATATCCCTGGTTTTCCTCTTTAAATAAATAAAGCAAGTACTGCACAAAAAAGGGAACTTGAGCTGAGTCCTGTTAGCTTATAGAAGCTAACCTCATGCTGATTCAGTTCCCAGCTCACTTGCCCCCTGAAAATTGATTGACAAACTAGCCCTTCACTTCAAGCAAGGATTGTGATAAAGCAGATCCTTAGGTGAGAGTAGCACTAGGTTATAATACTGTCTCTTTGATGTAAATGCAGGTTTTTTCCTAAGTGCTTCCTTAACAGTTCTAATTGGAAGCTAGCATTGAGGCATTTTGTACTACTTAATCTTGAACCTTTTCCTTGGTTCTGATCTTTTTTTGACACAGTAATTTGATCGTGCCCTGGTGCTCAAAAGACACAGACTGACTTCTTCCTAGTCATTTAAGCGTATATTTTTATAAAGCCTCAAGTTGAGGTTTCAGCTTGTTTTCTGCAGTGTCTTAGGGATTTGCTTTTCTAGCTAAACAAAACTGAAAATGCCACTCGCTGGTGTGGCTGTGCTTGTTGCCTCTGTTGCATTGCCACTTGTGGCTGACTGAGCTAATTCAGAAGGTCAAATCAGGAAGAGAACAAGTAAGTTCTTGTACCTTGGGGTCCCTTAGGTACCTGATGAGTGCTGACACAGGAGGAGGACTGGAAGAATAAGTCTAAGCTTTCTGATGTCATCTGAAATTAAACTGACCTAACAATAATGCCTAGGCTGACCTTAAGAGTGTTTTCGTAGGACATTCTGCTGACATAGCAACTTGCTGTCACCTAAATGGGATGTTCTTGTTGTTCTGCGCCATTGTTGATTGGAACTCTTCTTAGTTCCCTGCCATTAGTGTGATAAGGCCAGGAGCTGAATAACTTGCTGGTAGAGGGAAAAAGCTCAGTTTTATGCTATTCTGTAGGTTGGCCTTACTGTCTTTTGGAAATAGTTGACAAGTTGTGGCAAATCAGTGGCTACGAAGTGTCAGTGTGGTTTCCCTGTCTTGCCAGAGGTGTGCTGTTAAGCAGGTAACAAAATGTGTTCCTTTTATAATTAGACTTCTAATGTGGGTGCTCCATGAAGAAAATCTTCTGTTTATTGCAACAAATAACAAGCCTGTAAGTGTTGAAAGTATTGTGTTATTTAATATCATGAATAGTTTTTTTTTTGTTTTAAGAAGGTTGTCATACAGTTTCTCAGCATCTTTTTCAAGTTAGTGGGAGAAGCTTAATTAAGAATTGCGAGTGAACAAATTCTCATGTCATGGTCAGTATTTGGTAGCACCTAGTTCTGTGGCTTTTAATGGTAGAAGTGAGCCTTAGATATTTTTGTTTTGTTTACTCTTCAAATTTTTTGTCCAGTTATGTGAGAACCTTGCTGTTTCAGGTAAGATTCTTGGCTTTATTGCCTGCATGGATTGGATCACTGTGTGATCAGAAACCAGTTAGTGCATTGGGATGTAGCTCAAATTGAATCATGTAAAGGTACCTGAGATGACAATCTCATCAGGCTGCATGTGAAACAGTAAAGGACAATCTTACATCTTCTGAGTGAGCAAAAATAAAAGGAAAGGAAGATCTGTAAAAACTTGGAGAAATACAAAGAAAAATGTAAGAAGACTTCATGATGATGTGTCTAGCTTGAAAAATTACAAAATATCATCTGTATTCTAAGTGAATACCAAGTGTATCCTTAAGGTTTGTTGAGAATGATAATAAGAAAGGACTTCAGTATTGTTCAAGTGAAGCAGAGAAGGTCAGATTTCAGTACTAGATTTCAAGAGGAGGAGGGCTAGGCTTCATTAAAACAATAAATGTGTGTCTTATGTGGCAGTACTTTGGATCAGTTGAGGAGCTGGATAGTGTAGCCCTGAAGTGTTTTGTTCTTCAGAACCTTGTGCATTGTAAGCCTCTAAATGCGTTATTTTGGAGTAAACCTGTAGCTGGTTATTCAAGTACAATCTCTGAGCAAAATGCTGACTTTGGAATGGAGGTCTCTATGTGAAAGGAAATACTTATCTGAGAGTCCTGAACCTTGGAGAGCCCTGAATATCTGCACAGTAATTAGCTTGCTAGTTTCAACTATTAGCTTGATTGCTCTGCAACTAAAGCTAGTTAATAACTACATGGAGATTAAAGCAAGAGATACTGTTCCAAATTAAATATGTGGTATTTGCACATCAGATTTAAACTACTTCTTAAGCTTTAAACACTTTGGAGTACATATACTGTTATATGAAACTATATGTAAGTTCAAGTTAAATGATTTGCATAGGTAAGTTGATTTTTTTTTTCTTCAGAGTCTGAACATGTGTCAGAAGATGTAAAAAGATAAATGTACAAATGTAAAATTTGTAGCAGTGATCTATTAGGTCTACCTCCCGTGCTGGAAAAGGTGAAGGAAAAAGATCTAACTGATGGATATTCTATAGCTGCAAGTGTGTTTATGTCTGTAAATACATATGGGTCCTACTCAGTTCAGTCTGTAAATCTTGAAAATAACAGCAATGAAAAAGCTTGACTTCTGAAAATATTCATGCAATTCATGTGAGAATACAATCTCATTGCACAAATGAGCTGTTAGAAGTATTCCTTGGTGGAAAAAATTGTTGAGTACTGACTTTTTAAATGTATTATGGTTATTTTTATGTAGCTAAAGCTTCTAGAGTTGTCAAAAAACAAAAAGTAAAAGGAAACAAAAAAGCTCATGTGTTCAGTTAACTGGGATGTTTTTCCAGTTCAGTCTGTTGCCTTCCCAGAAGTCTGAGCAGTTTTTGGAAGTTCACTTGTAGGGCTTTTCTATACTAAGTTTGTTGGGGTTATGTTCAGCTGATCATTGTTAAAGTTTAGTACAGGTTAAGGTTCAGTTTAAATATTGCAAAAAGCTGATTTCTGAATGAAAGTGTGTTTTTCTTTACTTAGATTACCTTACAGAATGAGTATATCCTGTACATTCTGAAACACATTTCAGAAATGTAACTTGTGAGCCTTATAAATAAAGTAGAAAGGAATAGTCAAATACTTTTTAAGGAACACTCCACCTTATGCTTATCTGTACCAATGGCAAGTGGAGACAGTTTGGGCAGAATTCTGTACCAGATCAGAATTCTAACAGAGCCTGTCAGTGTGCATATAGTTGCCCTCTTCCCAGTGTCTGTCACAATAGGTAAGAGACATGAGGAGACTAGAGAAAATGTTCTTGCATTACTTGTGAATTAGTCATGGCAGATATTCTCTGTATGAAACGTATTTAGAGGTTTTTGAGTTCTCTAGCTACTTTTTATCCCTTCACCAGCCCCTCTTAGTGACTGACATATCAACAATATCGGTCTGAAGTTCTGGCTTAGTTTGGTTTATTTGTGCAACTTAAGGTGCTCATATTATTGATGTTAGTCAGTATTTTGTACTGAGGAAATGTATCGCTAAATCACTTTTTTGGGTGACTTCATTGACTCAGAAATGGTTTGAACAATGAAAAATCAATTGATGGGAAATGGAAAGCTTTTAACAATGGAGTTGTACATAAAGACATATAGAGATTTTTTCCTGAACACACGGCTTGTCTTTTGTGTGAACTTAGTGAAAAGGCAGTTCATGTCTCAAGTTTAATGACCTCTTCATGCTTATGAAAATGGGCTACTAAAATTTAGACTTGAATCTTGTTCTGTCAGTCAACTTCCTCAGTAACAGCTTGAGTACTGATTTGGTATCTGAAGCGAGAATCAGAGCATTTGAAATAGCTCTGTTAAAATTTATGCTTAGGAAAAAGAAACACATTGTGGACTAAGACTTTGGTTCGTTTCCATCATGGTAGTTTGCTACAAGAAAACTAATGAGTGAAGTTGCTGAAGCATCTGTTTGGCAAAAGAAATTGTGAATCTGTGATGTACTGAACTGCGTTGTCCTAGTGGATTTCCTTTTTTGAAAGGAGGGTGATGTAAAATGCTGAGCTCAGAATGTAGTTGCTACTGTGGAAGGCATTCTGGGTATTAAGCAGAAATCCATTGAATCCTAAGCAAGCACTTGACTATGGCTCTACTTGCATATTTATAGTGTGAGAGGAGAGCTCGTGTGAAGACACCCCACTACAGTGTAGTAGAAAGATTGCCTATGTATGATGGTACTTGTCTTCTTTAGGAAGTAGGGTAGGAAAGTTCAAGTTGGGTTCTTAGATTGGCTATCACTGTTAACGTGGAGTAGTAGTTAGTGAGATTTTGATAGGGGCTTTTCTGCTTGTTTTATAATTGTTGCTTTGCTTTTTAAGTAGTTAAAGGTATGGTAAGTGCTATAATTTTCACTTATGCGTTTCTCCTTAAATAATCTTTAATAAGTTGTTTCTTTTGAGAGTAAGAATAAGTGCAGTAATTTAACTTAAATTTTTATTTGATGCTCTGTATCAGTAATCAGACTGATTGTTACTGTTTCTTTCAGTAAACCTGAATTCACAAAATTCAGTTCATATCTAGTTAAATTCCCAAAAGACTGTTACGCCAGTTATACAGTTGTCAGATCATTTTATAGGAAGTTGTGTATTAGTGATAGTGTTCTCTGAAAAATGGTTGATCTATGCCTAGCTTTGATATTTTTGCTTGAAGCATGCTTCTGTAGTGTTTTCACAGTGTTATAAATCGGTTATTCGGAGGAAAGTAAGAATTATCTTCTAGAAAGGTAAGCTATTTACTGAAGGAGGCTTTAATGAGTAAACCAAGAGACACAATCTTCTTGTGTACCAACTAACAGTTGCTTTGTTTTTAGGTGCCTTAGCTGGACCAGTTGTTGATCCACATGTGGCAGCAGTTTGGGGGAAGAAGGTTGCACTGAAATGCATAATTGATGTAAATGAAACAATAACACAAGTTTCTTGGGAGAAGATAGATGGTAAAAGTTCACAGACTATTGCTGTTCATCATCCTGAATATGGAATATCTGTTCAAGGAGAATACCAAGGAAGAGTGGCCTTTAAAAACTACTCACTTACTGATGCAACAATCATCTTAAAAAATGTAAGCTTTTCTGATGCAGGAGAATATATTTGCAAGGCAGTTACATTCCCACTTGGAAATACACAATCATCGACAACTGTAACAGTACTAGGTAAGTCAACTTCTTTTTGCAAGGAGGTAGAATTCTGCAAACTTATTACTAAGTTGTATTTTACCTTTTAACCTAAAAAATGCAAAATATGTATTTGCTGATCTTTCATTACAGGTGTGTTATTTTTGCTAATGTCATTGAGGAGACTTCTTTTGGGCCAACCTTCTTTAGAACTTGCTCTTTGTCTAGTTATTAAAAATAAATAAATAGTTCCTATTTAGGCACTGTGCTAATACAAACTTCGACTAGGCAATGCTGATACCAGAGACTTGTGTGTGTGTGTGTGTGTGTGTGTGTGCTGAAAATCTGCCAAATATGGCTTTACCTACCACCTGGGCTAAATTCCCTCATAAATTACCTCTGTTAGAACTGTGAGTAGTCACTGGTCTTCAGAAAAACCAGATATTTCTAAACCCTGCTGATGGCCCATTTTCTCAGTGAAATAATCCATCATCTGGAATGAGGTTAGAGTGTTCCCAGTGAGGTGGTAGATGCCCCGTGCCTGGAAACATTCAAGGTCATGGTGGCTGGGACTCTGAGCAGCCTGATATAGATGATGTTCCTGCTTAGGGCAGGGGGATTGGACTAGATGGCCTTCAAAAGGTTCCTTCCAACTCAAATACTTGTGTGATTGTGTAAATGTGTTGCTAACATAAGTTACTGTAGCTGCTTGGGGCTAGTGATGTAAACTGTTCTTTGCACAGGGTAAATGTAAAGCAAAACAGTCTAGGTAACTGCTGGGAATTGTGGGAAGAAAGAGGTAATTTAAGCTCTAGACTGGTTGTAGACAGTCGCAATGTGAAGCTTTTATAGCCTTGGCTGTTTGTTTACACTAATTTTGTCCCTCTTGTTAAGGGCTGAGTGTTGCTGTCATAAGGAATTAATACTGAAGTGCAGGTAAACTCAGGTGTTACTGCAGTGTAAGGTAAAATTATTACCCTGAAACTTGAAAGCCTGTCATTGGCTTGCCCTCTCCTTACAGTAGTATTCCTTCTTGGAATAGAGTAAGGTACTTCTGTATCTACTGCCAGGAGTCAAGTGATATTTACTGTAGCTGAGGTGGTCATCAATGACTATTTTTGTAAACAGATGTGCTATTTAGGATCATCTCTTGGTCTTTGATATCTTCTTTTCATAGTAGTAGATTACTCAATGAGATTGCTCAGATGGCTGTAGCACAGTGTGTAAACTGGTTTTCACCACAAGGTGGGGCAAAATAAATGCATCACTGTAGCTGGCTTAATCCAATTGGAAACTAGTAGCTTGACCAAAATTCTATGTGATATAAAAAGCATGTAGTCTTATGGCTCCCTTTTCCATCTGTCTGCCATCTGTACTGCAAGTGGCTATGTCTGTGGTTATTGTAGCAGCCTTTTGACTTCAGGTTCCAGCTATTACGCTTTACCAATACACATTGGGAGGTTCTTACTGCTTTGCCTCATCTTTCCTAGTCAGTTCCTCTTTCTAAGATTATTTCTTTTTTTCAGATCACATTAGTAGTTGTGTACATTTTGCCCTTGTAATTTCAGGTTTCTGGAGAATCTGAGGAGGAACTTGGAAAGCACATGTATGTTCTGTGTGTTTATTATTCTACATTTGAAAATGTAGAACCACAACTTGTTTCATTAGATACATATTATGAGAAAATGCAGTTGAAATAGGGGAAGAAGTATTTGTCAGGCATACAGTGGTTCTGATCATAATTTTTTTCATCATTGATGTAGATGGTTGCCAATCGCTGTCTCTCAGTGACTTGGTATCAACCTCTAAGTGACAAAAGCCAGCTGTTATTTGCAAAGATGCCTTTCCATCCTAGCTAGCAGCAGCTTGACTTCCATGTACAACTAGGTAGCAAACCCTCTGCTGGACTTGAGTAAATTCTTTGGCCTTAGTAGCATGTTTTCTGTCCTTCTAGAAACTTTTTGCTGCACTGACATGCAGACTTTACTTCCCCAGTATTTTTACTGTTTAATGATTTTCAGAATATGCATGTAAATGAATAACCTGTGAGCTTTGTTGGCCTGAGCTCAGCAATTTCAAGCTCATCAGAGTCTTAAGGCATGGAATAGTTCTAATCAAAATTTAAATCTTGATGTAACTTAAAATCATCTTCAGTCTGACTGCATTCTCCCACAGGTCTAAAAAACCCTCCCTTAAGTGAGGCAAGAAAAGTTCCTGTCCTAGGGCTAAAACTGTTTCCAGTTCAAGCAGCATTGCCTTTTTTCCTAGTCTCTGTCTGTTCCTGTTTAGCAAAGAATTAGTTTCCTTCCCATGTGCAGTGGACACACTTAATCATGTAGTACATTCTTGTACACTCTAAGGCAGAGATACTGAAGACAAATGAAAGAAAAAAAATAACTACAAGATAAAATGCTCTGTGTTCTGCTGCAGTGCACTGATCACTTAGGACCATATTCAGAACCTCTTACACTCTTACCTCAGGTTTAACAGATTTAACCACATTTGGTGACTCTCCTTGCTCCCAGTTTGCTTTGTTTAGTGCTTCATGTTGTCTTAAGGAAATGCACTGTCAAAGAAGTTAAGACCATGAAAATAGGAAAATGTTTTTATGGATATATATTGGACTTGTCTAAAACTTTAGTTCATCAAACTTACCTTGTTAAACTAATGCAAAAAATGGCAAATAATTTTGTGTCAAGCTGTTTGTTTCTCAAGATGCCAACCATAGGAGGCAAACCAGTGTCTCAAGGAAGAAGAGATGGTTTGTCACAGGCTAGCTTGCAGAACTGTCATAGTTTTTGTTGCTAGAGTTCTGTACATGACTATTTTAGGTACTTAGTTTGATTTGACTCTGATGGCTTGACAAGTTGTGTTTCTCAGATAAAGTGGGTATTGATAAAGTGGGTCTTACTCCTCTGCAGCTTAGCTCATCCTAATGCTACAAGTGAAGAATGAGCTGTGCAGATGAGTGTCAAAGGTGTAGGTCTGTCACCATGATTTAGATCCCAGACACTCTAATTCAGAAATTCTTACAATTAGGAATTAAAAGATGATGCATGTCAGTATAGAAACTGGATCCTCTCATACAGTTCTCATAAAGTAATGATGTTTGAGAAGTACTCATTGATGAGATAGACACATTCTTCTTAAGTACTACAGAATATTCTGGGCCAAGACAAAGTATCAAAGTATCAAGAAATTAGTGAACTGACTGGTCTTAAAACAAACCAACAACCCCAAAACCACAACAACAAAACAACCTCAAGTCAATAATTAAGGGTTAATTAGCAAACAGGATAAGGTACACAGAAAGACAAAGCTGCTCGTTTTGAGGCAAGAGAAAATAAAAACTTGAAATACTGTTTTGGAAACAAGTTAATCAAGTAAATGTCAGTTGTTGTGAAGGGAATGACAATTCCCAGTGTCATGCTGTTGCCAAGGAATTAGTGAATTTAATGGCAGGAGAAAATAATCTTGTTTGTATTGTAATCATGCCAATTTCACTCAGACCTCCTGTGCACAGAAGAAAAGTTTTAAAATGAACAGAAACAATGGAAAAAGGCTTATGAAGTATATGAAATCAAGAGGAAGCTTTTTGACCTGGGAACTTAATGCAATAGGATTTAAGGCTCTTTTCTGGATACTTTATTATGTTGTTTTTCTGTAAAGAAGTATGAGGACTTGAGCAGTGAGAGATTTCTGATTTGTCTGTGTTGAACATAAGGTGAAACAAGAGTTCCATGCTTCAGCCGTCATGTCTTGATAAGTACCTTGAATGATAAACCGTAGAAATAAGTATCCTAACAGCAGTTGCTTTCCATCTTTCTAGTATGTGGCTGTTTAGCTAGCTTGTAGTTGGTGTGTACTACAAGAATCACGATTTATGGGAAGATGTGACAGTAGAAGCCTAAACATTTGTGAAGTATAAAAAAAACCTAAAGCACTGAAACATGTAGGACTGGGAATAAATATATTTTATGAAGCTGAGTAGTTTTGAATAGTTCAGCTTTGTATCTAGTTGACAAGTGTAAAACTAAGTATTACACAATGAACTCAAACTCTCAAATCTCAGAAATCTTTTGTATCACTTGAGAAAGTAGGATTTTTTCATAATGATGATAATCTTAGGAAAAAGTAGGCTTTTTAATTTAGTCCATCCTGCTTTCTGCCTACTTGAAGACTTTTCTAAAAGAATAGTACTGAGTAGTCTGCTTTATGTTTGGACATCTCTGCTAACTTAGAAGTTCTTGTTTAGTTATGTATCCCTTCACAAAGAAGTTTGGGGTTTTGGGGGTTAGTTTGTTTGTTTTGGGGTTTTGGGGGTTAGTTTGTTTGTTTTGGGGTTTTTGGTTTTGTTTGGTTGGGTTTTTTGGGTTTTTATGAAAAATCAGAGGAATAGAATATATGAAAGTTTATTTCTAGCTGAAATTAATGAAGTCTACAGTTTTGGCATGAAATGCTAATAGTAGCTGCTATTTTAATTGATTTTACTGTGGTGGAGATCTTGGACAGGGTGGGATACAGCAAAAACTAGAATCTTCATGCATGTAAAATTCTAAATGTAAATTTAGGTGCTTACTTCTGCATTTTAATACTATAGAAGCTATTGAACAAGTTACTACTAGTGATTGGGTGACAACAAAGCAGTGGTGTTCATGTTAAGCCAGGAAAACCAAACTGTAGGTCAAATAAAGCTATGTAATGTCAAGTTCTCCATAGTACGTTTTAAAGGCTTTTTTTCCAGATGATAGAATGCTTCATTATATACAACAGTTTAGCTATCCAAACTTACTGCAAAAAGCTCTAGTTGCCAGTGTTGGAGAGCAGGGAATCAGGTTTTGAAAGGAACTCTATTAGAAGTGCTTCAGATCTAGAAGCGTGAGTATGGAACTTGGCAGAAAAAGCCTGCTATTGGCTTAATTTCAAGGGGGTTACTAACAAATCTCTGAGGGTAAGCATTCAGAGAAACAAAGGAGAAAATATTTTGCTCTCAGTATCTGCCCAAACAACCTTCTGTTTCATAATGATTTATATCTTTAAGCACTTTCAAGCACAGAACAGAAAACACATTTTTGTAAGGTTATCCATTTAGTAGTTGCCTTTCCCTCTAGTGTAATTGAGCAAATAATAAACTACCTTTTTCAGACATGAGCAGTGTTAGTCTGAGCAGAAAACAGTCAAAAACGGAACCTAGCACTGAATTGGCTCAAGCTGAACATACATAACCCAGTTATCCTTGGAAGGTGTAGATAGTTGGAGAAGTATCACTTGTCAGGTATTGAACTCTATTCTGTTTCAAGATAAGTGCATGGGTCAGCTTCAATTTCTTGGAAAGCAATTCCATCAACTAAGATTCTCCTCCTTATTGGATACTGAAAGGCACAGAAGCTGCAAGACTTGTCTTTGCTTTGTGGTTAGGGAGGGCTGGTCACTGAGTTGGATTCTGAAGCATTGCGGTGAGTAGCGATGATTTCCCTTCAGAGGACTCCGGTAGCCAGATTAGAGCAAAAGACAAGGATTATGGGATAGGCTGGTACACTACTGTGAAACCTGTATCTTGCAGAATTGGTGACATGATGGCCCATTCTAAAAAGCACAGCCGTGGTTTGTTCCTCAAGCACCAGATAGTACTTCTGAGTTAGGCTGCAAGTGGAGGACACCTTGTACCGGGCCAAGACAGATTTGCCAAATAAGAAGGAAATTTTTTAAAAGCTTTTCAGCCTACAGCCCTCAGCAGTAGACTTTATATGAGGAACTCAACTTCCTTTTAGAAGGACATGTGTTCCCTAGGTCTCTAAAATTTGGAGAGACCAGTGGCTTTACACAGAGGTCACATGCTTCCATGTGCAGATTTCTTGAGTCTCCGACTTAGTGACAAGTTCATTTTTTTTTGCTTTCAGAGGGATTCATTCATGAGAAGGTATATATAGGCAGAATTTTATTTATAATTAGAAACAATTGCCTTGTGTATCAAAAACATAGGTAAATTTTATATAAAATTATGTGTATTTGTGGGTACGTATTAGATCCTATATTTAATGTGTGGTATATATTAATTTAGAATAAAAATACAGCATGGAAGTCATTTGTATTGTAGTGATCAAAAAAAGCTTAAACTCTTAATGTTGGGTGTTAAAACACTGAAGTAGCTTTCAAGTGACACAAACTGACAGTATAGGTTAATTCCTGAACACTTGAAAATGCAGCAGAATCTAAGCCTTTTGAACAAAATTGCAGTGTATTTTCAACCTAATACTGTAAGCTCTCTGTTGTCAGACACTGCAACTGGAGCACTGTAGTTGGTGTTTTGGACCTAACCACTCTGGAATTCTCTGTCAGTGCATTAAATGTAGTGAATGAACAACGTTAAACTTGAATAAGTGTACACAGGTGAATAGTGTCAGCAGGCCAAAGCCTTGCAGAGTTTATGAGATATGCCATGGTCTTATTTCTAGGATAGCTGATTAGCATGAGCTTTTGCAAATAGATTAGATCTTGTCTAACTTGTACATAGTGACAGTTTCAAAGATGTGGAGTCTTTCTTGTTTAAATTTTTGTTTCTTTCCCCCTCCTTAGTTGAACCTGTTGTGAGCTTAACAAAAGGACCAAACCCTCTAATAGATGGTGCAAATAGGACAATAGCAGCCACTTGTACAGCAGCCACTGGAAAACCTGCTGCACAGATTGACTGGGAAGGAGGCCTTGGTGAAATGGAATCCACCTCTACTTTGTTTCCAAATGAAACAGTGACAGTTGTAAGCCAGTATGTGATTGTCCCTACACGATTTGCAAGAGGAAGACACATAACTTGTGTTGTGAGGCACCCTGCTTTGGAAAAGGAGATACGATACCCTTATGTGCTGGACATACAGTGTAAGTATTCTGGAAGGTAATTACTGCCTGGCATATCTTGCAACCACCCTTTTTATCAGGGTATTCCTTCCAAAGGAAGGAGATGAGCACTTTCTGCTTCATGAAAGCAAAATAAATGAAAACTATAGAAAAGCTGTGGTAAGAGGCTCATGAGGCAGGAGTAAAAGCCTAAAGTCTCTATATTGAAAATAAAGCCATGAAACTGGAATACTGTTATGTTTCTACTGTTTGTTTTGAATATTGAATTGTGGGTAAGCATTAGGGTTGATATGTAGGCTGTTTATGTCTTAGAATTTCAGCAGTATTAAAAAAGAATTCTAATGGATGAATGAAAGTAGGTCTTGTGGTCAATATGTTATTTTCAGAGTACTCACTGAGCTTTGTCCATTGTAATTAGCATTAGGAAACAAGAACATAATACATACATTCCTAACATTTGTTATGCAGCTTCAGATTGCTCATATAATTCAAACCTGTATCAGGCTTCTTTAAAAAATCTGTGGCTTTAAAACACATGAATACAAAGTGAGATGGCTTACAATGCTGCTTAGCTAAACCCAGTTAAGACAAACAAGCTTTAGGCATGTGATCCATTTTTCTTTTGTTAGACAATGCATACGTGACCAAAACCAACTATTTTCAAGTTGTTCCTTTGGAATCCTCTCTTGGCTGTGTGCTGCTTTAAAGTTCTCAAATCACAGCAGTCTGTCACTTCAATTAGAACAAATGTAGTGGCTGGAAAAAGTAGACTTGGCTATTTTGGTTTGAGTAGAATCTGGTTTGGGTTTTGTTCTGTCCTGTTTGGTAAAGAATCACTTAGCATAAAATAGTGATTAGTACTGCTTTATTTTATCAGTCTTGAAATGAAGTTCTAGATTGGAGGGCCACTGATACAGAAATAGAACTAAAGAGGATTTGTTCCCATCATTGTCTCAAACAGTGAATAAGAGAATTAAGTTTCATATTTAAAGTGAAATGAGAATGCCAGTTGCTCTTAAACATTTTTATTGGAAATTAGTGTTAAGGCATGTTTCAGAATTTGTAACAAAATTGTGTAGTAAGCTACATAGCAGCAAGTGAGCAGCAGGAAGACTCTTCAGTCTTCCCTGACACTTAGCAGCTTTTGCAACTGCTCCTTCATCTCTGCTCTAAGAGCTTATCCCAAAATCATGCTGGTTCGTCTGTTCTTTGGGTTTTGAATACTTTGCCTAGGCTCTCTGAAATCACCTCCTTGCTTTTTAGAGCCATAACATAATTCTACATTTTGATGCCAATGGATAATTTAATCTTTATAACTGGCATCTGTGAACTTTTGGGTCATTTCCTAACTACCTGTTTTCTGCAAAGTCTGTTTCCAGTCCCTTGCTGTATCTTGTTAGTGAGAAGTAGCTCTAAATTACCATTCCTCACTTCCCAAAAACTTGAACCTGGTTTTTTCTTCTGAAGTCTTTTCACTTCCCCAAGGTACTGTGTGGTTGCTGAAAACACACTGGGAAAGTTGCACTGATTAAAACAATTTGTTCACTGCTGCATATTAATGGTGTAGCTTGGAACTGTATCATGTTCTCTGTATATTTTGGTGGTGGTCTTTAAAGACAAAAAGGCAAGCAACAACCAAAGCACACATCCCCCTCAAAAAAAAAAAAAGGCACTCTTCTTCTCCACTGATCTGATCATTACATCTAATTCACCTTAAACGTAAAAATTGTGGTTGTTGATAGCCAAAATCTTTTTTTGTCAGATGCCCCGGAAGTTTCAGTAACTGGCTATGATGGAAACTGGTTCATTGGAAGAGGGAATGTTCAGCTCAAATGTAATGCTGATGCAAATCCATTACCTATGGAATTTATGTGGACCAGGTAAATATTTATGAAAAGGGTCTTGCTGCATGATTCAAGTGGTATAACCACTTAGCTTACAGTAAGTGCATGTTTTGAAAACAAGAGTATATGACTGGTATTGGGTTGTAATGGTTTTATCCACCTTTTTACAAGGAGAATACGAGATGTACGAATGTATGAATGTGGGTGTGGGGTATCTTGTAAATTTACGTGCCTGAACAGTTTGTCATTACTCTCAGGGTAGAGTCTCCAGTTACTCAAAGTAGGCTAAGCTGTGTGTGTTACAGCATTCAGAGCAAAGACCAGTAAGTCTAGCAGGGATCCAACTATTATTTACATATGCCTCTAATGAAAAAATTGAAAAAGCTTACATAACATCCACACTTCATGAATCTTTGGACTGCCATCCCCATCCCAGGCTTAGCTCAAAATCAGTGTGATGAGAAATTTCAACACATAAAAATCCCTATATTTAAAAAATCTTGCCCGGCTCCTAACACCAGTACGATTTGTTTCTTCAGATGTTCTGGGTTCTCAGTTCTCTCATTTGAATTTGAGACATGTAAGAACTAATCAATACAACCTCTGTTTGCAATTCTAGAAGAAATAAATATATTTAAATTTAAAGCCCTTCAAGCTTCAGAGGTGGCTTCTAGAATTCTTAAGCTTAAAACAGAACTAACTTTTACAAGAAATCTAAATTTTCTGGAATAAAACTACCTTTTTGAGCAACAACAAAACCTGTCCAAAAAGTTGTAATAATGATGAATGAGAAACTTCATGTGTGGGGAGGGGAATCCATGTAAAAGAGGGATAGTTTGAGTATTTCAGGAAATGAGAAGTACTGTGTTGAACTGTGTGCTGTTTTACTGGTGTCAGGCTACAATAGCTTGCAGAACTACCCTACCAAACAACTGTATCCCTTGGAATCAAAGATGACATTGTATTTGCTGGGATAGTGATATTTTCATAGTAATATTTTAAAATGTTGCATGTAAGAGAATTTTACTAGGGTAGACCTTTCAAACCAGTTGACTGTGTTAGAATGTTGCTTGAAATAAATACTTCTGGTACTATGAATTATGAAGTATGTGCTTGATCACTTTTATCACCTGTATGTGGCTGAAGCAATTCTGGGCAATAATCTCAGCAGAGCAGTAGAAATGTTGTCTTGAACCACATTTTTTGGAGATCACATTTACTGTTAACTGTGGAGTGTTTGTTTTTTCTTTTCCTTTGAGTACCTATTTTAAAGTGTTGGGTGCCTTTTTATTCAATGCTTATAAAATCATACTTGCTAAAGGCTTTTGAGATTCTGTCATCTGGTGATCATAAGTTTGAATATTGATTTAGGCCTGCTTAGCTGTTGATAGGTACTTAGATAAAAGCAAAATGGGATGCAATGGCATGGAATTACGCAGGTGTTTAATGGGCAGTTGGCAGCTCTGTTAAAGTAGTTCCCAAAGTAAAGCCTTTGCCCTTTCCCCTTTGTCTGTTGTGTTTACACAATTGTAACTGCAATCTCAGGCAGACTGGTACAGGGAAGTGATAGACTTAGAAAAGTCAGTTGATATGAAATAACTTTTTTAACCAGTTGTTTCCCCAAGTGTATCACCAAGTACCACATTCTGTTTCATAGCTGTCATTGAGAAAGAAGAGTAATTGGAGATGAGAAAAGGCAAGTCAGAAGAGGGTAGAGTGCTTGAATTCTCGCTCAGAAATTCTAATAAAAGTGTCCTCTAAATTAATCATATATGAACAGTGATATTTAGTGTGATAGCTCAGCTGGATGCAAACAAACAGGGAGGTAACCTGACAGCAGTATAGGTGCTTAGTTAGATTGTTAGTTCTTAAACTTTGTGTTATCTTGTTCCTCCAGGTTCTTCTGAGGTACTGTTTTTTTAGCTGTAGTGATGTTCATTTTTACACAGCTTGCTAGTGTCAGCAGATCTGACATTTAAAAGATTTGGTGCAGACAAATACTAAATAAATCTTCAGGTGTACATGGAGCATTTTCCAGGAAAGCCCACTGGCAATGTCAGAGCACAGTGAAAAATTCATTCTGTAGATTATTGGAAATATTAAACTAGTTCTATTTAAACTAGTTGTGAATATTCACATTTGTAATATAACTGTGTTCTTCTAGGTTGGATGGACAATGGCCTGAAGGATTGGTGTCTGTTAACAATACCCTGCAGTTCAGCAGCCCTTTGACTTACAACTACACTGGGACTTATATCTGTAAGGTGACTAATGCCCTTGGTCAGAGAAGTGATCAGAAGACTATCTACATATTAGGTAAGTCTTACTTCTCAGCAAAGACAGCATGGTAACCTGGAACTGTTTTCTTGCCAGTGATTGAATTAGCAAACTGAAGAGCCATGGTACATAGATACATTTGATGCATGAAATATATATGCTTTTTGTGTGAAAAGCTGTTGAAAGTATGGACTTGAGAGCTATAGTACAACTTGAGATTAAACTGACTCTTAAATAACCACAAATAGTGTAAATTCTTAAGGTTAAGGTACTTGTGATGATATTACTTTCTCTTGGTAGGTAAATTGGTTTTTTGCAGTGTTAACCTGTGTTTGGCAAGACATATTGACTGCAATAAACAGTACCTTGTCTGTAGTAAATTGAAAAAACAGAAGTTGGTGGGAGGGGAACAACTACATTTAGAAAAGCTGAAGATGCTCTGCTTTAAGGAAGTTAGAGTTATATTCTGAATGTGTGCCTTGTACTCCAGTTACTTGTTTCATTTTTTCAGAATGCAGATATCCAGTAATCGTCAAGTTAAGTAACTCATGCAGAGCTCTTGCTGATCTACTTAGTATAATATAGCAAATTTGTGTGTCTGTTTAGCACTACTGCTGTAGGAACACACATTCTTGTATCTGTTAACACAGTGTAATTAATGATTTACTGTGGCACCTTTTTTGTGAAAGAACAGCATGACTTACGGTATGCATGAATGGTGCTGTGCAAGTGTGAAAAAACTCTTCAGATTTCCATAACAATTAGGTAAATCAGCTTAATATCTAGCTTAATCAAGAAATGCTAATATTATAAGGGTTTTTAAGGAAGACATGAAAAGTAAGACTTCATTGTGTTGTATGATGTTGCTGCTTTTCACTAAGTTCTTGACATGAGTTATTTCAGTAAGGGAATTTAAGTGTCAGTGGATGCTGGCCTGTTAGTGGATACAAACATAGATGACTTCTACATTAAAGCTCAATATGAACACTTAAGGATTGAAATGAGAATGAGAACTTAAGACTAAAATTTAGCCACATCAGTCAGAATTCATTTTTGATAGTTGTCTGCATCTTTAGAATGAATGATGGTGTCGCAGTCAGACTGACATAACTGTACTGTAGGCCACTGTGGAAAGCTAGTAAGTTCTGATTAACTGTCTAGTTAATGAGCTAGTTAACTGGAAACTTAAAAATAGTTTGAGACAGTTGGATTATTCATAAACAATAGCTAGGATTTTAATATAATTTAAAAGACTTAAAGTGCTACAAATTGTTATGAAGGCTACTTCTGTGAGAAGTTACTTTTGGATGCTTTGGTTTTAATTCTTCTATGGAGAATTCATGGCTGCATAGCAGTCTCAAAACAGTTACAAAGACTGGCACATTGTAAGGCGTATCTGGGCAAAAAATTAGAATATAGTCAGTAAATAGGGTGAATGATTTAGCTAGAATGTAACTTTCAAATACACTTGCTCAGAAAATAACCATGCGGTTTATAGCTCTGTGTTCAGCCCTATTCTAACTCTAAGAAGTGGGGAGAAGTTTTTTCAAGTTGTCAGTTCTGTGAAGATCACCAGATGTAAGTAGAACTCATGCCTTTAACCATTATTTTCCTGCATGAAAATATAAGGCTGTAATTCAAATTATATATTCAACTAACAGACTAAAATAGGCCAGCCAGGAAATCATATATGGTATTTCCTAAAATGAATCAAGTTTTTGAAAAGCAGGATAGACATGCAGGCTAGTTAGGCAGTGGTGACAGTTTATGTTCTAGCCTGTGGCAAATGTTACACAGCTTCAGCAAGTTCAGTGCAGAGATAGTTAAGCTGCAGTAGTTGGCCTTTGGTGTGAACTGATGGATGCTGTTTACACGGGTGCTGCTTTTCAGCTTTGTTCAGCGACTTGGTGTTGCTGTAGTAATTTAACTGCAATTAGCAAACCTTAGCTGTTTTCACAAAGTGACAAAAAATGAACTTCTCTTAGCTACGAATCAAACAGGGTCATGGTTCTCTCAGTTAGGTGCACCACTAATGACAAATATTATAGTTGACATCAAATTTCAGGTTTTTAAAGCGTTATGTTGATCATGGTACCGAACTGATTAAAAGCACTATTAACTTTTTGTATAGGAGACTTGATAAAAATGAGAGATGTGAGGATATCATCAGTGTAACACCTGTATTGTTTTCAGAAACAAATATTAAGCACATTTTATTGAAACTCTTAGGAATAACTTTTTGGGGTGATTAGTTCTTTAATTAACTGAAATGCCCTTAAAATGATGCAGGACGTGCAAGTGACTAATAATCAAACCACCTACCACCTTTAATATTTGACTTAACTGACTAGGTGTCTAGTGATGGCAAATCCAGCACTGCTGTACTGTGGAGCAGAAAGCTGAATTAAGCAATTAGCTTATTTTTCTATCTTTGCTCTTATCCACTGTATAAAACTTGGCTTAAAATGTAAAGTGAAACTTGGAAGCTAACAGACAAAGCTGTATGATCACACTGTCTTTCAAATTTTAATTATGAAGCTGTCAAAAAGGATTTATGAAGCTAATGTTTCTGAACAGTCACGATGCTGGTAATTGTTAAGCTTTTTAACTGCTAGAAAAAAATACCTATTAAGCTGAAATGTGTTGTAGGATTGAAATGTAAGCTGAGGAAAGAATTGCTTTTGGTCCTGATATTCATGGTTAAAAAACAAAGCTGTATTTTTATTGAGTTCTGTTGTGCTCCTAAACTTAGTTAGTATTCTTGAAGTGGAATAGGGAAATGAAAGAGAAGTAGTTAACAGGAACTAAATGGTAAATTCACCAGCTTTTAGTTAAATACTAAATGAGAAATACTCAAATGATGTTTGAAACCAGGTACTTCTTTTTATATTGCTTTTAAGGCACACCTATCTTTGCTATTTCTTATTCATTAAGTGATGTAAAGTTAACCTTTCTCCATAGTTGTCCAGTAAAAGCAAGTCATGCTCCTTGTGGAGTTCAAGTGTTGAAGTCAGAGTTTTCCAAAACAAGCCATCAGCTTGATAGATAAATCACTTCATTTTATCATATGATTTACTCAGTTTTTTTACACAAAGAATTGAACTTTGTTTTCTTGGTTATGTGTTCCTCCAACTTCGTGCTGTTTACTGAAGCTTTCCCTTTCTCCACTTACAAGGGAGAGATGATCTGTGAGACTTGCATTCAGGTAGGAACACTCTTACTTCCTCTGTCACGTCTGCCTTTGGAAGAGATTACTTTTGCTAAAAGTAAAGCCAGCCTTTGTTAGCCATCAATCCTAGGAAGGTGTGGTTTGTAAGTACAGGGTCATCTTGTAGAGTGGACGTTGTCAGAATTAACATAGCACAGACTGGTTGTTGATTTTACTTTTGCTTCTTGATATATAAACCTGGTTTGAGAGAGCATTGTGAAAGTACATCTTGGAGGGATGTTGACAAACTGCTGGTGTTGTGCTGTGTAGCAGAGGGCTTCCCAGGATATCATGGCCATTCACTTTTGTTCCCTGGTATAGAAGGCTTTGAAATTTCAGTGGTATTCCTGAATATTCTTCTATGCTTGAGGATGAGTTAATAAGTTTCTCTTGTGTCCCGAAGAAAGGCCAAAACCTTTTATTTGGTGCGTGAAAATTCCAACTAGAAACTGCAAAAGTACACTGAACTTGAAACGTGGATGATTGATGAAAGAAATTGTTGGTACCAATCTGTGTATCATGCTGCCAAAATAGAGGTGGGGAGACACACGCTGAAAATAATCCAAAGGAAAATGTGGAACAAGTGTTCCAACATGGAACTTTTGTATGCAAGACACAGTGGGGAGAGAGTTACACAGTGTCCTCACCTACTGCTTGACATTAGAGTAGCAATGCTTGGAGAAGGAAGGAAGAAAGAAATGATAAATTTCCAAATAATTTAATCTCAGACATTCACAATCTTCTTCCATGGAAGATAATTTTCCCTGGTGTCATGAAGGAGTAACTGCATAAGCTTTTCAGCAGTTGAAAGAAAGAGCTGGTTTTATAACAGCCAGCTGCATAGAATTATTATTTAATTTTTAAGTACTTAGCATCTAAGGGAAATTTAGCAATAACAGCAGGTTAAGATGCAGTGGTAAATATGTCTCTGTGCAAATATACATGTAATACATCTACAGGTAGATACTTGCCCCTCAGCAAAATGACAAGAGCGAAGAGAGAGCTTGTAGTTTGAACAAAGCCAGCTCACTTTTGGATTAGAAGTAATTGAAGTCCTTGTCTTGTAGGAAGCACAAAATGGGATGTTTGCATTTTGAATGGTGTGGGGTTTGGGTTTCGTTTTTTTCCAAATAGGGAGAACTGGTTTTGGGCAGTTGTGGCTTTTGGAACTAGACAGATTCTGCCTGTCCATGTTAATATACAGCAACTCGCCAATCAGTCTTTCCTTCCAACACTTTGTTTCTCTAACGCTTAAACGACAGATTTGAACCCAAAGAGACATGTGCCAGTATCAAATTATCTTACCTGTTACAGACCTGGTCATCTTCCCTCTCAAATACTTCATAGTGGGCTAGATCCAAAATGGTTTATACTTTAGGAATATTGTGTTCTCTGGTTGATTTTGGTTTTTTTTACAATGATACTCTTGTTGATGCCGCTGGTACCAAGACAGAACTCAAACTAAGATTTTGAAAACAAGGGTCTGATTCTAAGCATGATCCATCCATCTCTTTCCACATTCATCTTTCTGACACTTGGCTTATTGTTGGCTATGAATTGCTGCAGAAGCAAAGGTGAGTCCCAGACATTTGAAGGATGAGTTACTGCAGGAGGATTGAAGTGGGAAGATGTAGTGTTTGGGATGTGAAACACATCATGTTAGTTGGATATCTGTACTAAGCTTAATTGTAGAAACTCACCTGCCCAAGATAGGTTGTTGGTATTGTAAGAGCTGAGAAAACTGTATCAAGAATAGTCATTTAAGGAAAAAATAAAAATAAAAAATAAAAAAAGGCAAATGCTGTTGAAAGTTGGTACCGACTTTCATGGGAAACCTCTGGAAAATAATTAATAGAGGGAAAACTAAGCAGTGCACAGGAACCATGGTGCTTTAGTTTGAGGTGGTATCAGAGCTTTGCTTGAAGTCAAGAGCAAGTTTTGCTTTTCTTAGCAAAAAACTGTGTCGAAGGCTTTGAAACTAACTAGGAAAACTTGGCTTCTTTGTGTATGGAGGGAGCTGATTTACTTAGTATATTCATACCTGAAAATTATTTTTTGCTTTCTTCAGTTATGTCTCCTATTTTATAATGAGGGTGGTAGTTATGTAAAAGTAGAAGAAATTTTGAGGGAGTCTTTGCATGTCCTCATCATTAGTACAGGATACATGTAATAAGGATTTGAACAGAGCCCAGAACATAGAAAGAGACAAAAACTGAAATCAAGATGTATTTAACCTAAATCTAAATATTTTTCAGAATTTCTGCTGCTTTCAGCTCTCTGACCTGCATGGATATTTTGATATGTTGTTGTACTTTGTACAACAACACAAGCCTACGTCAGTGAAGGAGACAAGAGCTGTTAAACCTTGGGTTCTAAGTAAAATGTTAAAGGAAATCATCAGTAGGAAATTGTTGCTTTTAAATAAAGTGCCATATGAAACAAAATTAAAATTATGCCCTTGAAGTTTTGTGGAAAGCATTAAGAACTCGAACAGGTATCAGTGATGATGTGAAATATTATAATTAAACAGCTTGCTGATATGAAAAAATATTGTCTTTCATACCCACCGACCAGAGTGGCATTTTCTTGATTTGGAGATGACGTTTGAGATGTGATTTGCAAGCAAAATCTGATGAGGTAGACATAAAACTTTGGCATTCCTGATCTTAATGTTGTTCCTTATTTGGGAAACTTACTTGGTACAGAAAGGGGAAAAAAAGGGTTAATTTTAGAGTTAGAAAGCTCTGGGTGGCATCAGAAGTGAACTCACATGTTCTTAGTTGTAATTGGCCTTATAAAGAAGAAGGAACAATTTTAATTTTGTCATTCTTCAACAATAAAAGGTACTGAAACAAATAGACCTTAGAGGTATCATGGTTATGTGTTATTGGAATGCATGTAAGCAAATGCTTAACTGATCCTGCATTTGCAATCAATTTAAGATTAATATGTTAATTAGTGCTTCTTGGTAATGCAGCTAGACAGCATGACAATTGGTGGATGAATTGGAAGTTTGAAGGAAAAAATTTTTGTAAAACACTGGTTTGTTTGATATATTAATTGTAATTGCCACTGTGCTTATTTCACATATGCAGTGGTTAAATTTGCCAGGATACAAATACTATATACTTGTGGATGTGGAGGATGGGACTTTCAACCTCAGTATCAGAAGGAAATAAAGAAACAGCTATTAAGCCAGTTAGAAAAAAAAAAAAGTGTATATATAGCCTGGAAGGATTTGGCTGGTACTGTTTGAAATTGCATTTTAAGCTAACAAATCTTGTCTCCAAAGCAAATTCCTTTTCAAGGAAGAGGGATTTGAGTTTAACTTCTTGACGTAGGTATGTGTGGGACATAGAACCCTGGTAATCTTGAATTCTTTAATCTCTACTTCTTTGTTAAATTATCAAACTCACCTTAAATCAATTTTTACTAAAATCATAATCTGAATTCCTCTTACTCATTTTGGTAGTGCATCTTTCTTGTTCAGTTTCCCGTCTTCTGTCAAATTAATTTCATTTATGTACAGCTCCCTAACAAACCATCACTTTTTACATAGTCAAGGAATAGAATTATGTGGTTTGGAAATCATTGTAAAATTTTGCTTTCTACATCCTGCTTAAAATGTTGCATTCAGCAGTGAGGTGCAGTCTGATCTGAGGTGTGTAGTGGTCATGACAAATGTGACAATTTTATCCAGAATGAGAGAATTGCATGTCTGTCTCTGAGTAGTAAGATTAAAAATCATATGGCTATTCAATTGTGATTTGTCAAATAACTGAAAGCTTTAGAGATATCTAGTTCTATCTGGTTTACTCGGTGGTGGTAAATTTAGGGTGCCTCTGATATGGTGGTAGTACTGCTTTCATGAATCTTGCTTATGGGCATTTAACTAAATAACATGATATAATGAGCTATGTGGCTGTCCATGTAATATTCTCTCAAAAAAGTTCAAGCTGTAATAACATGCTTAGTATTGCTTTGTTGATTTTAAAATAATTAGCTTGCATTGGGCAAGGCAATAAGTAATTTTTTTGCAGTGTGGCATAGATATAAGAAGTGGAGTTGCATATAATATTGTGATTGACTGGTGTAATCTCAGGAGGCTTTCACAGTGTCATCAGCCCATCACTTGGAACCTTGTCTGCAATACAGATGCATACATCTCCAGTAGACCTAAAGAACAAAGGAAAAAGCTGCGTGCTGGAGGAGCTTGGTATCTGGCAGTCTTGTTTACGTGCATAGCCTGACTTGAAATCAGTTGATATTTTATATTGAGGAATGAATATGGAAATTTCTTTGTGCTTGAGGGATCAAATTGCTTGTAGAAGAAATGCTTAGAAATAATTTTTGCTTCAAATGTTTCACTTTTTTAGTATTTTAAAAATCGGAAGGCTCCTTGCTCAACATAAGTGTTACTTTGAGATTAATACATATCATTTTTAACTATGCTTCTTTCACTAATCCCAAGGTGAGGCTGAGTAAGTTGTATTAATGAAAAAAATGTTTTTGGAGAGAATAGCTTAAAAATCAGTAGTTCATGTGCTGCTGACTGAGCACACAACTCATAGTTTTTCATTCTTATACCCAGTGCCCTGAATAATTTCTGAAGGGGGAATTTAATGTGGAATAATTGACTCTGTGGCATAATCAATTAATTTGATCCAGAATTCCCTATGACTGGATGGAAAGTTAGAGAACTACTTGGGTTTTTCCTCCTTGGAGGAGGTAAATAATGATGAACAGTCAACATCTGAACCAAAAAGCTGCATCTCCTTACTTTGAGGAGGGCGAAGTGTCTACTTGAATATTATTTTTATGTTGTTTGCTCCCTGTACTTTTCATCCTCGTGTAGCTTAACTCAAAACCCACATGTAAGGGAGCTAGTTCAAAGTTTGTGAATAATTTAAGACTTTTCTTAGTGCCATGAACTTGAGAATGAAAAACTATTCTTGTAGAACATACCCATCAACTTTGCTTTCTTATAAACCCTTAACTGATTTAGCTCGCATTGACATTCTGTGCCTTTTCTGTGTCTTGTCTACTTCTTTGCTCTTTCCATTAGATCCTCCTACTACTACCACCCGACTGCCCACGGTTCCCTGGCATCCTTCGACTGATGGCATCACAGGTTTAGCAACAGAACCTAAAATAATACATTTCCCAACATCAACCTTGTCAACAATGCAGGACGACACTTTGGGTACCATCATCGGTTGTGTGGTGGGTGGGCTTCTTTTACTCTCACTTCTCTCTATTCTGGTTGGAGTTCTCTGCTATAGGAGAAGGAAGACGTTCCGCGGTGACTACTTTGCTAAGAGCTACATTTCACCATCAGATATGCAAAAAGAGTCTCAAATAGATGTTCTTCAGTCAGATGGTGTGGATTCTTACCCTGGCAGTATAAAAAAAGAAACAAAGCACCCACTGAACTTTTTATCTAAAGGTTATTTAGAAGACTCTGAAAAACCTGAGTTGAACAATGTAGACAATACTAACAGGTACCATGAAAGACCAATGGATTACTATGAAGGTGGAACACTTGGAATGAGTTTTATGCGTGGTGAATTATACGATGACGAGGACTTTGTTTCTCACTTAGATGGTGCGGTAATATCTCGGAGGGAGTGGTATGTGTAGTAACCACTGAAAACTAAACCTGTACCTACAGTTCATTTCATTGGCTGGTCACTTTCAGATTGTTTATACTTACACAAGAGGAGGAATAAACTTTTTGAAACTGATTTTTTTTTTTTTTTGAAGGTTTTTATATTGTGACTTGACACAATGGAAATACTGAATCTGGGGAAAATGTAGTTGAGCTGCTTTTTTTTTTTTCCCACTGCTGTACTACTGTTTATGATTTGAGTTTAACGCAGAGTGCTTATATTGGTCTATGTCAGAGGTTAAAAAAAAAAAAAAGCTAAATTAAAGTTGCCATTCAATATTGTTTAAGAATAAAAAGTGGCTGTCTTGGCTCTCTGATTTAAAATAAGTTTACCCAAGGCAATGATCAAATAAAATCTTTGGGGGCTTTGAATTACTCCACTCTAGGTACCATCCATGGTAAACTTAATGCTTCTATATAGCAAATACTCTACCAATTAAAATGAGTTACAGCAGAATTAAAGCTTTATTTTTTAGGGTTTTTTCTGCATAAAAATGAATACCTCTTAGCATTTTAATGAGCCTTCTTGTAACTATATACTTAAGAGTTAAGTCATTGCACTGAAACTAACTTATGAACAACATTTTGAGGAGTAACTGTAAGCAGGTCAAAGGCTTGTATTTGAATAAGATGAAGAGTTATTTTTTTATAGTCATTGATTTCTAAAGCTTATTCTAGTGTCTGTATATATACATACAGTAAGGTATTTTGTTAGGCCTGTATTTGGCAGGATGTCAAAACTCATTAACACAGACAAGATGCTCTTTGCAAGTACACAGGGTGCAATTTTTGAGACCTGTTTCATGGGCTTTGTGGGAATATTACCAATGAATTTAAAAGCTGGTTAATTGGACACAACTAGGAAGAAAACACCAATATAGATTCCGAAGCTGGAGGCTAATGTGAGTTTGCTTATTTTCCCAGGTGCCAAAAAGCATTAGAGTTTCTCTGACCAGAAGTTTAAACAGCGGTTTTACGCTGCTTGCAACTAAGTTCCAATGCTTGCTTTGAAGAGGGTAACTAGAGTTTCAGATTATTAGTAGGGAAGTGGACACTTGCACTGCTACTTCAGATATTGAAAATGCACTCTCCAGTGGTGCAACTAAAGAATCTGTGAAACGGGAATTCAGATGATTTGTGCAGTCTCTGTACTGCAGTGGATTTGTTTTCCCTGCAAA
>WBMZ01008148.1:0-42073 GCA_013400975.1 Atrichornis clamosus | reverse complement strand
TTCCCCTTCCCCCTTCCCTTTTCAGATGGAGGTGAAGGCTATCAGTAGTGCTGCTGCAGGACACAGGTTTTTTAACCACGTAGTGACTGGGACCCATTTTGCCTCATTGACTCATCCAAGGCTCGCTATTAATCTGTAATTTTGCATTTTGGTGTTACAGTGGTAGCTGAAATAAAAATAAAGTTAAGAGATATGATAAGAAGTCCAGAGGTTTCTAAACAATAGTGTTTTAGCTAGAGTTAAGGGAACAATTCTCTTACTTTTCAGACCATGCCAGCAGTCACAGGCAAAAGCCATCTCATGAAGGACAAAGTGTAGCATGGTCAGGGTGCTGCTCCAAGGGAAAGCATTGGGAGAAAGAGAAAAGCTTGAAAGGAGAGCTGAGGAAGAACTCTGTGAAAAGGGACTTGTTGTCTGTTCCAGCTGTTGAGGGAAGGGGCGTGAAGGGCTGGGGTGTGGGAGCCAGCTGGGAAGGAGCAGCTAGGCCTGGGTGTATCTGCTGCTGGGGGGCACCCACTGGCACCCGCTGCCTCCTGGCAAACCAGGCAGCAAGGCCAAAGCTGCTTCCCTTATGTGGCTAGAGCTGGCTGGCATGGATCGTGTGGTCTGTGTAATACTGGCAAAAAAAGGGGAAAATGTAACCCCCAGAACTATGCACATGTAGGGTTACACAGAAGTGTTTGTCAGTGATTGGCTACAGGGTAAGTCAGCCGTGAAGGTAATTAATATATTAAAATGCTGATAACATTGACTGTACAACTAACTGGGCTTTTTTCCAAAGGGCTATGTATGTGTGATCAGTGCGGTTAGTGTGTTTTTGATATCTGTCCTTCCAAACAGCAAATAGGCGTGGGAAATGGGATAGTTTGTCTCCAGAAACAGAGATTTCTATAGTGCCTTCCACTTAAAGAGATTGCAAAGCCTGAGCTAAAGTTGATGAATGCCATGGAGTGAGCAGACTGTTTAAAGCAACAGGTATTTAACTTGAAAGTTAGAATTTTGCACAACCTTCTCCCCATCTGCAGAGGCAGGGAGCTTGCAGCAGCCCTTCTGGCTATTGCAGGACATATTTTCCCTTCCAGGAGCTCTATGTCTAGGCTGGCCTGAGCACAAAATTAGGCCTTTTCTTACCTGCAGAAGAGAACTAGCTTTCAAAAAGCCTTAACCTCCTGCCAGAGTGCACCTCTTTCACAATCATAATATTTTAGCTTAAAAATCATAACATGTTAATGACAATTCTGCATTCCTTTTTTCTAGCCTCTGGCTTTCAAATTGTAGGGGTTATATTCAGGTCAGACTGTCAGCTCTCCCTCTGCAACAGTCTAAAGGCTAAATCCCTTTTAAAAAGAAAATAAATCTTCAGTTCTCACATAATGACTTCGTATCTGGAGCTGAGGCTTCACAGAAAAGATCAAATAGCCTGAGCCTTGTGACAGAACTGTAAGAAAAGGCAACGCCTCATTATCCCATAGAGTAACATCTCAGTTATGGTAGTCTTTGAACATTCCCTGAGACAGATGACCAAGAATATTTATAGTCCCTGTGACAGGAGCTGGTACTGCTTGTACACTGTGTGTGTCAGGGATTGTCATTTGTGCTGCAGACTCTTGTATTGTTATAGCTGCTCACTCAAGTGTTGCGTGGAATTAAATTCGATGGTTGTGGCATGTAGAGTGGTAACGAGATGCGAGATACTGTGCAGAAGTTAATGACTCATGGGCACAGATGGGGCCAAGCTTGGTTATGAGTGGGTGCTTGGCATTAAACACCTAGAAAATTTGAGAAGAGGAGAAGTAGAGGGACTATACAGTGAACAGTTTGTTCTCCCTCAGTGACTTTCCTTGAAAAGAGGGCAAGACCCTGGTCCCATTTGGACCCAACCATGAGCTCATCTCAGCCTGCACACTCTTCTCCAACAGCTGCAGCTGTGTTGGAGCAGTCTCTGTGCCTGTGCTAATGGGATAAAAGCATTTCCATATGCTCTTTTCGTTCACAAAGCACATGCCTCTCCCTACAGCCCCAAGTGTATCCTCATTCCCTTGAAATGGATTCAAATATTAAAGCCTGCTATGTTTAATTAACACTAAAAGTCTGGGAGGAAACAAAATCTTATGGCCATTTTAATGTGTTTCAAAATAGGTAGGTGTAAGTCACAAATGTGCAATTAGTTATGGGAAATTCAGAAGCCATCAGAAAGCAGTAATATGCTCAGAAGAGGGTGATCATAAAACTGACACAGTCTTCTCAGCCATGTGTGTAGGGCTCTGCAGTTCCTGGCCTGGAGAGTATCATTCCTCAGCAAGGACCTCTCACAGTCAGGACCTGCACAGGACCAACTCGCAGCCCCAAGGCGTGGTGTGGTAACATGCTCCAGGTGCTGCCTGCCTTTCCAGGCTTTCATAAACCAGCCCATGAACAGGTAGATTGCTAATGGGAGAACTTCATCCTGAAAATTGTTAAATCCCCATGGTTTCAAACTAAGTCAATTGGAAGAGCTTGTCTTCAGCCCTTTCTAAAGGCAAAATGACATTTTCTTTGGAGATATTTTGTTCGTGTGAGCATAGAATGAAGCACACGTGGGCAAGTTTTCCCCATTATATATACTCCTGGTATATCTCTGCTTTACTTCTCCCAACACACAAATTTCTGACTGGGGGGAAATACTGCATTATGCACGCACCACAGAGTGACATCTACTCTTTGATTCAAATGGAGCTTTGTGTGTATATAGATACACATTTTAACAAAGGTGTGTCTACTCTTCCCCTGTCCCTCTCCTTTTTTCAGCACAAATGCTATTGCTTTCATTAAATAACATTGTAGCAAAACAGCACCAAAACACGAAGTAAAACATTCAGGCTACCTTGAGGGTCACTGCAAAGAAAACAGTACTGGAACATAGCTGTTCTTATGGAGGGGCTGAAGGAAGAAGTGTATTTCCTTCAAATTGAAGTTCACAATTTGGTTTACAATTTGCCATAATTCTCTCTTCTCCCATTAGACTATCCATGATGATACCTAGCAGCCACAGCAGCAGGAGGCAAGCTCCACTATCCTGGGTTTTTGGGGTTTTTAAAAGTATTTTTTGTTGAGAAGCACACAATCAAAATGAAAACTGTGGCTTACTTTCAAGTTTGCACTTGCACTACATGCTTCTTAACATTGTCTTTTTTATTAACAAATGCTTTCATTTTTTGTCTAATGCATAATCACATTACTCTTTCTTCCTGCATAAAATTTTCCTGTGAAAGTTTAGAGACTCTTGTTTCTGCTGGAAAGGCCTCCTGTCTTTCTGTTTCTAAACCTTTTTTTCCTTAAGTCTTTACACTACACAGGAAAAAAAAATACTAAGAGATTGGGGAGATGCTATAAATTTATTGGAAGGGAATGTAAAAAAGCATATATTATGTTTTGTGGAGGATGATACACCTAGTACTGTGGTTGGAAGAGCTTAATCACTGTTTTTTCACATGGAGATGAAACTGTTTACTAATGCCTGTTGACAATATGTGTTGATGATGCTAGGCTTCCAGGCTGAGCTCTAGCAAATGATGATAAATTGGAGACTCTAATCAAACATCTTTCAGAAACATTAACATTTGCTAAATAAACATATTTTTCTCTGCTCTATTGCACATAATGGATGTTTTTAACATTGTTTGCCAGCCTTTTTATAAAGCATAACAGATGGCCACTGCTTCTAATGAAATAATTATATTACTTAACCCTTTACTTGGAAAAGAAAAGGTTTGGGCTTGATCTTCTATGTCTTATCTCTTGATTTCTATGAAGTGTCTTGCAACTGCCACTCATATTTTCTGTAAATGACCCTGATGACAAAGACAAGAAAGTTTTTGATTGAAAAATCTATTGGTAGTTTTAAATGAAAAAATGGCCATTTCTCTTGGGTTTGATTTTTGCATTGGTCTTCCTCTCTCTGTTCATAAAATGTGACAGGGAAAGTTCAATCCAAAAGCCTGTGAGGAAGTATAGAGCTGTTAAGAGGCAGCTGTCAGACTGATGTGGTAGATCTATGCTGCTCTCAGAGACAGGTCATGGGAGTGCTCAGGAACACTCTCTTCTTGATCTACCTGATGACACAGTTGCTTGAAGAATTTTATGTCAATACCCTCTGTGGGTCTTATCTGTGTGTTCTTGGTGACGTGCTAAGGCAGCTGGCTGAGCGTTACTGAGGTAATAAACTGGCAGATACACTTACGTACGTGGTGGAAACTGAGCTCTTAATGAGCTGGAGTTCAGGCTCCCAGGTGCAGTGTTTGTGAACTACTGGCTGGCAAGGTTAGTCTGCACTCTGAAGTCTGTATTTGTCCTGCCGAGAACCTGGGCGCTATCAAAACAGATGCACTGGGAGCGTTCAGGAGCGTCCTGGCTAGATGGAGTCTTTGTACAGCATGCTCCTGCATGTGCACGTGAATGGCAGAGTGAGAGCAGACTCCTCAGATGCAGAATACACTCGATTCCTAAACATTTCAAGAAAGAATTTGGCCTTTGACATTGATGACATACCAGAGATTGCTAATAATAGCATGCCTGAAGTTTTGTTAGAAAAATAAGCACATCCCTCAGCAATTCCCACACTCCTAGGTTAAATCACCAAAATATCATATTAATGCCAGGGCTGATGAGATATGGAGAAATAGTAAAACTCTCTGTTGAATAAAATTTGTTCTCCTCTGAGAGGTCTTTTTCATGAGACTGAAAAGAAGAACAATAAAATGTGATCTAGTCATTTGTCAGGACCACTGTTCTTGGACCCAAATAGGGGTGACAGGATGCTCTTCTTGTCCAACTCTCTTGTCCAAAGTTGCTAAAATTCTGCTAAATTATTGTGGCAAATGCAATTTCATTCACTTCCTCTAAAATAAAGGAAGTGTGAGCAAAAGGAAGAGTTCATTGAATTAAGATAGAGGAATTCCTAAAAGGAAATACTGTGAATGGATGAGCTTGGAGCCAAAGCTTCATCTGAAGGTCAGGTTGTATTGCTTTTGTTTGGTTTTTTATAAGATCAATAAATCCGTCTCCAAGAGGAGGTCAAACTTGGATATATACTTCTAGGTTTGTAGGTTTTCTGAATGTGGAGGTAAGAATTCAGCCTGTTCACAGCCAGAAATAATATGAAACTGATTATTCACAAAGGGGGAAATAGTGGGATCTATGCAAAAATGTAATAATATTTAGTATTCCTATATCAAGGAAGAAATGAGCAAGAGAAATCTGTGAGTGCAGACAGGGATAAAAGTTCATTTCATTATGAGGAGACCAGTTTTTTGCATGAATCCTGGAGGACGTAATAATTAACGGAATATTATTGTTTCCACAGAGTCATTATATATTATAACTGCCCTGGTACTGAACACATTTCTCACATGTCTGGACACAATATTCAAAATTTGGTTGTCTGATACAAAAATTCGGTGTTTCTGTTTGCTGGGTACCTCATTTGAATGGGGAAAAAAATGTTTTAAATCAGGAAAGACAGAAGGAATATGAAAATGAGCAAGATGGATTGATATCCATATACTTCAAGTGAATGGTTTGAGTTACCCCAGGGTTTGCTTGCTGGTGTTTTTATCCCCTTTATGCTGACTGTCAGGATATTGTGTTGCTATAGGCTAGTTGTGGAACATACTCTGCATTAATGGTCAGAGTTCAGTGGTTTCATTTTATTTTCACAAGCAGAAAGCTGGTCCTTAACAAAAACTTTTGTGTCCCAAGGGGCTAGGCATATGCTGGGAAGAAAATGTATCGCAAATTTCAACTATGCAAACTTGTGGCCTTTTAAGACTGTAACTAGAGGAGTTACACAAAGAGACTCCACTGAGATAGTAGTGCTGGGGCATAAAGTGTAACACAGCAACTCCTGGAATGCAGCAATAGTATGCTTCCTTTACAGTCATTAAAACTTGGGGAGTAGTGCCAGATTGAACCTATACTGTTTTCTCTTTGTGTGGAGAAATCAGCTTAAAGCACTAGAAAAGTGTAGAAGTGGAGTTGATGTCGTCTCAGGAAGCAGTGCATCTTACGATGTTATGGATTGAAGAATCAATAGGACTGCCTGCTGCATATGATTTTTAAAATTTATTTTATCATTGCCAAATTTGCATCTGAAGCTCAGCTGAGAAGTGACCAGAACTGTTCAGATTTTCCCTGCAAGAAAGCGTGTGTAGTTTCTCCAAGAACACTGGTGTCACAGCTGCCTCGCAGGGAGCCTACCGAGTGTTCCTGCTGCTTCCTGAGCCGCTGGATGCTGGAGCGTGCCGGGTGTGCTCAGCGGGGCGGGCGGAGCAGAGGGAGAGGGAGCGGCGGCCGCAGGGGCTGCTCTGGACCCGCCACGGGTCGGCTCGGCCCCGCAGCGCCTGGGGCTGCCTGCCCGGCCCCTTTTCAATTTGTGTGCACGAGTCTGGTAGTCGTGAGTTTGATACTCTGTTTTAACATAGACGTGTGGTCTGTCAAGCACTGGAACAGCCTGCCCAGGGAATTGGTGGAGTCACCATCCCCACAGGCATTGAAAAGTACATGTAGATGCCTACCATGTTTAGGGACATGGCTTAGTGGCGAACTTGGCTGTGCTGGGTTAATTGTTGGGCTTGATCTTAAAGGAATTTTCCAAATTAAATGGTTCTGTGATTTGCATGGGAGATTTCTACTTCTTCCTCTTCCCACTTCTCAGTCTCATCAGTTATCACGCCATCCACTTTTTCATGCTTATTCCTGCATCCATGACTTATCCTGTAAGTGCCGTAAGTACCCAAGTACTGAAACCAGTGACAGAGTCATTATGATAGATGATGTCTATCTTGGTAAACAGAGGGTTAGCTGTGGGTTTGGGAACAGATTTCCATAAAATTGCTAAGCCTTCTGGTGGATGACTTCACCATAGCCTTCAAACTTCCCAGATCAGGGTTGGTGTGTGCTGCAGAACAAGGAGGCAACAAAGGCCTTTCTTGCACTTCAGAAAGGAGCCCACAGCCAGACTGAGTATGGATGGGTTATTTGGTGGTAACAGAAGTGGTGATTGTAGAACAAGCATGACAATTTTACCTCTGCTAACTACAGTACAAAACCGCCTCCTCTTGCTGAATGCTTATTATTGTATTTGCAGATTGCCTTCATATGTGCCGCATGTGCTTATTGTTGTTGCATTGTGATTTCAAGCTTTTATGAAGTGATAAGCCACATATGAATAGTTTTAACAGAAGGTTCTCTAGTTGTTAACATGGTAACACCCTGCAAGGACAACATGCTATGTCCATTTTTTGTTCTAGAAATATGCAACATTCTGCACTTCAAAATACATAAGGAAAGTGTCTATTTAGTACTTAGATCTGCTCAATATATTATCTTCCATGAATTCCTACCCTGTTGCTCACTTCTGCTATAAAAATTTGCTGCCTCAGACTGCAAAATATTAATTCATTTCCCAGGAATCTCTTTTAGTACAAGCTGTGAGAGTAGATCTGGAAGTTGCAGACACATTTGTTCTTGCTGAATCTTACTCAAAACTGAACTGATTACTAACGCTATTATAGTAACAGGTGTTCAAATATATCCAACTAAGTTATTACCCTGGGAGGATTCATTTTTTTCCCCTGACCACAGTCAGGTTATCAGTAGCATATGGATGTAATCCTAGTCATATTTAGCTCTATTAAAATTGGGTCATTTTTAAAGTAAATGAGTTTCATAATAGCAGGGTTCCATTTTATGGCTGTATCTGATGCCTATGAAAATTTTCAAAATAAGGCACCAGGTACATAATAACCACAGCGACCCAAAGAATGTCAAAACAGTGGTGTTTTGATGACAAAAAAAATTAGGAAGCCTTATATTTATTTACATTCTAGATATCATAATAAACCAAATAAAATTAAAATGTGTTAAAACTTCCCTTTAATTGCATCACAAAGAGTACAAAAAAGTATAAAAATTCGAAATTTGATGCCTTTACAGTAACTCCATTCAACCTGCCCTTCTAAGTTGGCAGTGCATGAAGCATTTGCCCATGAGTAATATCTTAGCAAACCGTCAGGATTTGATGTGACACCTTTCCCCCCAATTTGCATACCTGATAATAGACTTCCTAAATATCACCTTCAGGTTCAATGGCAAAAAAATAACTCATCTGAAAGAAGCACTGGATGAAATGTTTGTGATGGGACAGTCTCAGGTTTGCGTCTGTATGTGAGACAAAGGGTTCAGACCATTAAAAGCTGTACGGTCTATTGCCATGCTAATGTTTAGTTCTTTGCATAGTGCAGACTTATTTCCTTTTAAACACGTTTTCATGACTCATTAAATCCTCTGAAATAAAAGTTCTCACAATTCTAGTACAATGGAACAGTTATTTTTGGATTTAATTATAAAAAGGCTAGATAATGAGCTACCTAACTTGTCCTCTTTTCTGAAGAAGGAAAATGGTTAGTGACCTCCCTTTTCTCTAAACAGTATCAAAATCCACTTTATTTGATAGGTGAAGGAGTGGAAAATCCTTAATAAAATGAAAGGAACACATAAGCAAATGCCAGTTGCGCAACTAATCTTTTAAATAACAAATAAGTATATGTATTTTGTGAACCTATTTAGTATTCAGCTTAAGAGAATATAGTAACCATAGCAACCCCTTATCACCTGTTTGAGACACTGCAACATCTCCATGAAATGTGCACCAAATGCCCTGCTAATATTTGTAAAATGCTCCTGATATTATCTCTGGGAGAGAGACACACTGAAAGATAAAAACATAAAAATGCTTGAGATTCAAGATCCCCTGTCTACTGTCTGATTTCTCTTTGCCCTGTTACTTTATTTTTATGTATCAGTTTGATTTATCCAAAGCAAAAGATTAATGGGTTCAAGAAGTCACTGGAGGGAGCAGGGTGGTGGACACACATCACTGCTCACCTACAGCATGCCCATAATAACCACCCTCAGGTAAGTGTGCTGAAGGCTTTAGTGGTTTGTGGTTGCCAGACAGAGCCAACATAAATAGAAAGGTTTCCCTAAAGGGTTGAACATGAGAACTCACAGGAAGACACCCAAAATAGGGTAAGTACAGATCCCCTCCTTGCAGCAGTTATCAATCTAAAAAGGCTGTGAGTTGTGCCATTTACTTTATTGGCAGGCTTTCAAATCACATAAAGCTGTAACAATAATGATCTTTCTGATGGTAGTGACAGCTTCTATTGTTTTAGAATTTGCATTTCAGATGCTCTCCCTTTTCAGCTTTGAAGCTACAAATGGTCAGAGCTTTACACTTCTAGAGTCTAATACGTGGATATGGCAGGTGAATTTTTCTGTGGAGTTATTTCTGTGCCCCACAGCCTTTAGAGTTAAGAATGCTGGGATAGCCTGGAAAGCTCCCTTGCTCCACCTTTCCCGAAAGGACTCTGTGCTTTGTCCTTTTTTGTGGTGGACTACATTTTCCCACTCAGTTAAATACTTAGAGAAGCAGGTAGTTATCTCAAGATCCCAGTGAATTCTGAGTTGCTTTGGTAAAAGAAAAATGGAAATTATGTTTAAATCACAAGAGTGTTTCATTTTCGAATCCTTAGTATCCTTTCTTTTTTCTCTCTCACTTCAGCGTGAAGTGTAGTACACCATATATATGTGCTTCCACTCCTAAGTACACATGTAAAAGGAGGAAAGAAAAATCAATTGTTGCCAAGTGATTTGGTAATTGAGCAACATGGCTGCACAACTCAGCCTAATTCCTCTGTATGTGTTGAGGGGTTTTTTTGTCTCATTTTGCTCTGCAGCACCATATAATACCAAGTTATTAGTTGTTAATTTCAGGTGGTAGATGGGAAACTGAGAGCACAAAAAGCTTGAATTGCTGGAGTTGACAGAATTATCAGGACATCACTCCCCACTCCCATTGATACAAAGGACCTTCTTGGTGCCCAAGAGATGTGGAAAAGGCCTTTATGAAATGTGAGTTAGGACCTTTGCATATCATTGTAGTTTTGTAGCGAATTACAGCAAAATATGAGCTGAGAAAGATGTTGGAAAAAGAGAGAGAGAGAGAGTATGAGCATATGTGGCAGTGTGGCCCTAGGGATCAAAATCTGCATGAAATAGTTTAGAAAGCATGCATTAACCTTCATCATTGGGGTGATGTGCAGTCGCAGTTACTTCTGTACCTTTTTTCGCTGCTGTTGGTGTAAAATAATGATGTTGGAAAATGTGTCGCAGGCAGGGGTTAGATGGGTGAGTCTCCCTGTAAATAAACACATGTACTCGTGAAATAAAACACTCTGGACCATATCTGCAAATTTCAGCATTGAAGTGGCAAATGCAGACTAATAATAACCTCTAAAATAATAACCTGCACAGATGCAAAAATTAAAGCCTAATAGTGAGCATTTTATTTCTGTGCTGGGCTTCACTTTTCACAAGTCTTATCTGAATTAGATTTTCTGGGTTACTTCATCAGATTTTCTGAGTATCTTCATGAGAAATTTTGACACCAGCTATGAAAACATAGTGTTCATGAACCAGTCCACTTTTTTAATTTTAGCATTTTTTTATAAGAACATCTTATAAAATGAGAATCAAAAGTTTGGGTTATAAATCTGATTTGCTTGGGACCTGGAGAAGTACATTATCTTTGCAGTCACTGTCTTTTATTGCCAGTGCTATTTAACAAAAAGGGAGGACTGAATAGGCGACACATCTGGAAATGTGAGCTAAAGAAAGTAAAAATTCTTTTGGAGACTGGTAAACCTACGTTATATATGCCTGTAATTAAAAGGAACGAGGTACATTGGCTCGTAAAAGTGCCATCTGAAAATGGTTTAAAAGTTAAAAAAGGGCTACTTGTCACAGAGAGTAGCATGACACCCAACCAGACTGGTCCTCCCAGGGCAGCCCCAATGAGCCTATTTATAAACACATGATTTTAAACCCTTCTTAGCTGGTTTTAAGCAATGCTCCTGGTGAGAAAAGACATTAATGTGATAAGCAAAGATTTTCTGAAACTGTCTTCTATTTAACTGCTGTGACTAATACTTTATGATATCTGCCCACATCATTGAATTACTTAATTTAAAATCCTCTCCTAAGAAGATCCTTTTGATTTTCTTCTAAATTCTTTGCCTGCTTTTCTCATTTGAAGTTAGAAGAATGTGATAGTTTTGGTGTTAACCTTCCCACATAAATATATACATGGTCAGTACCAAGGGCTTCTCTGAAGCAGTGGGAAGGTATAGTAATCTGATATTTCATAGGTAATCTGACCTTGATGGTAACCCCAGTGAACTCCAGAAGCTTATGAGTCAAATCATGAGACACATATGTTAGCAAATTCTCAGTTGTACAAAGCGGTTTTCCTGGCCAGAGTCTATGGATTTCAGGTTTGGGTTAAGGTTTTTGTTGTCATTCCCCAGCCCATCCCCTACAGACCTCATCTCACCACCAACACGGCAACCTACTGATACCCTGAGTAGGGGAGTATTTTGTTCAGTTGTAGGGAAGAGCATGTTAAGGCTCAGTTCTTTTTCACTGAGAAAGTCCAAGCATATACCTTAACGTTTTCTTGAAGAATTTGAACATATTTCTCCACACAGTCATGGGCATCTACACACACACACATCCACACACACACTTTTCTATAAATAATTCCAGTAGTCTAGTTGTTGTGTTGTCTGGTTAACACTGACTTTTGCACTCTAAACACTTAGATTAAGCCCAGAAACTTGTAGCTACATCTACAAAGATGAGTCTTTTTGTATCTTTCATTCCTACTTATGGAAGAGCCTGTGCTGCTCTGATTACAATAATGTTTAAAGATGTTTTAATATTTGTAGATTTGTTCTCTCCTTTATTATCCTCAGCAGTATAAAGGCAGCTTGAATACACAGTTTGAGAATTCAAATGGAGGAGATGAAACACCTTACCCAGTGGACACAGGGATTTTCAAACTGCAGTTTGTGTCTCTATTGTTTAAGATAGGATCCTGAGTCATGTCACTTCACACGTTTTCCATATGACCCTGTTGCTGCATAGGTACATTTTTACCTCCTGTCCCAAGAGGTTGCCTGTTTCACAGAAGCCCTTTTTCCATGGGACAAGGGTCTGGCATGGGTAGCCAGGGCTTTGGAAAGAAGAGATAAGTGAGGATTCCCTACAGGAATATTCTAGAGAGTTTCAACTGCAAAAAGTAATTTTCTCATTAAATTAGGTTTAATGAGATAGTGCAGACTCTTGGCAGATTTTTATGACTCAAAAAATGAAATAAAAATATTTCAGTCTGACTTGAATTTTTAGACAACTTGGGCTCTGTTGATCTGAGCTGAAATGTCAGGTTTGAAGTCAGTGAAATATTGCTTGGTTGTCCCTCCAGTGGCAGTTGGCTTCATTTGATTGGTAAAGAGGTATCTGAACTACTTTTTTTACCTCTTTATGACCAAAACTGTGTAGTGTCATTCCAGGGAAATATAGCAGAACTTTGAAATACCAAATCTTTTCTGAGAACAAGAAGTATGGGGAATTAAAAATTATGCAGAAATATTTCAGTTTTTCATGTTAATGCCTTGTCCCAGCTAAGGTTTTGAAAAAATGTTAAAACACCAGCTTTTCATCTGTTTTGGAAAGTTTTGCAACATGGAGTAAATCCCTCTGTAATTCTTCCTGGACATGTCATAGTCTTGACAGTGCTTAGAGTTTCTCACTTCTGGCACAGACTTGTACGTGGCATATGATATGTCTAACCTGCTGTATTCATGTTGAGGAAAAACTCTGGTTTAGAGCAGAGTGGTTTAATTGTGAGTGTTACACTTTTTTTTTTGCTAAACCTGTGGTTTAGGGTCTTTTATTTTGAAAGGAAGGATTTGCATGGTTTGATGATCTCTGCTAACACGGAGATAATGGGAATTTGAATAGGTGCCTGCTTGCTTCTGTGACAATTTATCAGTTTAAGTTTTAACTTTTTTGAGTGAAATTGTGGCCAAATGACTCTTCATTGAATCTGTGTGATCATATATTTGGATATAACTCCTGGCCTAGCAGAACAGATTTTGACAGATACTGTTTGGTGTTGGACTGAAAAAGGCATGTATCATATAACTTTTGCTATTTACCCAAATCTTTATTTGCTTATCTCGAGTCACTGCATGACTGACTTCTGCAACTGGTCACTAAATAAGCAGTAGGTATGAAATGGAATGGAATAAAGTTACTCTCTTTTTTTCTGTGCTGAGATTATGGATACATAGGGCCATTCTTGTCTTGTTACTTTATCATTCTTGTTTTCATGGAGGCTTCTGAGGACTAGAGTATTAAGAAAAAAATGGTGTAATTTAACTGTTATCTACTACTTCTAAGAGTAATGAAGTATAATTATCACTGAAGTATCAACTAATGTTAAAATGCTAGGAAATAAAATGGAGAAACAGTGGTAAATAATTATGATTTCCATTTAATTCAACATTTATATATACTAGAGAAGAAATGTTTTAGAAACTCTGAACTCTTACAGCACCCTTCTTTGTTAGTCTTTTTAGCTTACTATTCTTCCATCTAATTTTGGAATAGACTATCAGAGTCTTCTGATCACTAATTTATTACATATGAATGTGCACCAGCTTGTTCAGCCTAACAGATCAAGTATCTGCCTCATAGCAGATGTAGTAAAATGAAATCCAGCAGATATTATTCTTTTGATTAAAATGCTTTAATCAAAAAGTCTAGTCAGTGTAGTCCTTCAGGCAAGTGCAGATGGATTGTTTTTAACCACCTTTCTGTCTGTTTGAGCTGTGGATTATATGGGTTCCATAAGTGATGGAGGAAGAAGCTGTCCTGAAGATTTCTTCCCTTGTCTCTTGCCTGCAGCTGGTGCAGTCCCAGGTGAGATCAGAGCAATCTGAGCGATTCTGTAAATAACCAAGAAAGGGTGAATGGTCATCTAAGGATTGCTCCACCCAGCGGATTGAAGGATGCCCTGATCTTTCTCTCCTCTGCCTGTTTTACTGACACCCTGCCAAAAGGCTGAGTCGTCTTTCTTGAAAGACCATGAATTCCTCAACGGCCCGCCTTAAAGACATCTTTGTGCATTGTGGCTTTCAGTGTGTGTGTGTAAATGTGAGGATGTTTGACATTGTTGGTCTTATTTTTCAGCTTCTGCTAGAAAATGTGTGAGCATTTAGATGCCATGACTCACATTCTGCAAGGGTAGTTGGTTTATCTTCCTTGCATTCACTGCAGTGATGTTGATAAAAGCAGTTAAGTACTGCTTTGTGAGATCCAGCTCTGCACATTCTTACATTCACAAATATTAGCTATATATTTTGAAATAATTGTGTGATAACTTTCACATCTTGAGAACAGTTTTTCATATTCAGGGTATTTCAGAATTTGTTCACTTTTTTAATACTGTCTTCTCATAAATTTTTCTTCACCTTGCAACCTCATATTTTGTGCCAGTTCTTCTGGAGGTTATTTTTACTTTCCCATGTTGCCTTAAGTATTCTAGTGTTATATGGGGTTATTAAGTAGTATTTTGCATTCTGGACATCCTGCTCTTCCTGCAGGTGCCAATTTAAAATTGCCAAGGGAGGGACTATAAAAACCATTAAAAATGGATTTCACTGCCAATAGTTTGGGTGCGAATATTACCTTTTTCTCTCAAAAGTGCAGCAGTCTACATACTTGTCTTATTTTGAAAAGTATGTCTTTATCAATTGTCTATATTGCAAATTAAAGGCAATATCTATTTGTGATTGACTTCATACCTGAAGATGCTGGTTTTCAAGCTGGAGTTGTTTCTTTCTAATCTATGTGCTGGGTAATATTTTTCCCTTCCTCTTTCACTCCTACCGTATAATCAGATCCTGGGGTCTGCTCTGTCTCTGTTTGGCACAGCTCCGTAAAGAGACAGAGCGGTTCTTCTGTCTTTAGCGTATATTAAATTCCCTGGGCCCAGGAGGATTTCCATGGCAGCTGGAATTCAGCTAATGAGAGAAAGTCCTTTTCTCCGCTTCCTGTTCTGTGCTCCCCCTGCAGCTGGTGCAGACTTATCTTTGCCTGGACTACATAAACTCTATTACATCAAAAAAACTCCAGCAACTGAGTAACTACATATTAGGTTGTTACGCATTTGGTCCACCAGTTCAAAGCAATTCTTGTGTTTGGAAAGTTATTAGAAACAATGAAAGTAGTTAAGGAAGGTTTAGTTAACAAATCAGAACAAGCAAAAATTCATATTATGAAACAGTGTTAAATTTTTGGTACCAAGACTGTTGTCCTTGCCTTGTCACAACTTAAAACTTTCAAATTTGTCCACTGTATTGATTAGCACTGAACTAAGCCTCATCCCACTAAATTTAGCTGAACTTTTCCAGAAATAAGTGATGCCCTGAAAAAGAGCACACAGCACAATTTACTATGTCTAAGTAAAAAATATATGATATTTGCACATAATGTGCAATTTGTAATTGATATTACAGAGTGGTGGGGTTTTCTGCACATTTATGGGAACTCTTAAAGCTTTTTGGCTACATAAACTGGCTCAGGACACATACTTTGTCTTAAGTAGCAATAGGAAGCAGGATTTTGTGTTAGCACCCAACACCCTGAATTCTCACAAGTGCCTGCCTACTACTTTTGCCAAGTCAAGAGCAGAACAGCACAAATCACACTGAAGTTCTTTCTCATCAATAGTGGAAGCCCAAGGCAGCTATCCTGCCTTGATTTTGCTTTAGTGAATGGGGCAACACAATGCTTGAGACATGAGGCTAGATGGAGGGGTTGTGTGTCTGCCCTTTGTGCCTGGGAGGTGCTTGGTGTGTGATAAAGACTGTGGCAGGCATCCACATGGAGCAGCAAGGTCAGAATCACTTTGTATTTCTCTGTCTGCTGGTGTCACTCATAACTGTAAGGGCAGGATAAACTGAGTTTTGATAAGAGGAATGTGACCATTACTGATAACCAGTGTTCACATAACAAAACTGCCAATGGTTTGGTGTACTTGTGGCCATTTGTCTTTTAACTTGAATTAATCAACAAGAATCCTTCAAAACTATTGGACTCCCAGCCATGACTTACACAGGTCTGATGGCTTACACAGTGATGTCTGAACTCACAGCTGGCACCACCTCCTCTGGCTGCCCTTACCTCCATTGGTTCCCACTGGACAGAATGTAGAAGTTTCTTCCTTCAGGGACAGAATCTTCTTTCACTTCCCCAAAGACCATATGACTTTCTCATGCACACACATACACTTGGGCTATAGATGGGAAACTGGAGGTTTCAGAGGAAGGCGTAAAAACCAGCACCTGTCTTTTCCTGCATCCCAAATGGCAATTCCTCCTCCTCCTCCTGGCATTTAGCTGTTCTACTGTGTCTTTGGATGCTGACTACCTTCAAAACCGCTCTCTTTTCCTCTCATGGCTCTCAGAAGGCTCTAGGGAGTGAAGTGCAGGACTTGGTTTTCTGAATCCTCTGCATGCGATACTACTGCTGCTGTGCGGGTTGATCACAAGGTACATTCCTCAAAGGTGGAAAGTAAATGGCATAAGTAGAATAGGGGCCGTCTATGACACTGGGGTAAAAAAAAAATAGTCCACACCCCACCCTGAACAAAGGCCAATGATTTGAATTATTTCAAGAAATCAATTTTCATCCTATAGAAACAACTAATCTTTTGATGTCGTATTCTGCTGGGGTTTCAGAAAAATGCTGTACCCATCTCATCCTGTAAGGAGTGTATATTGTATGTGAAAAGGTGTCTGCATTTCCAGAAAATGATGAAACTATTTTATCTTTATAATGTTTGAGTTCTTATAGAATCTTTTGCCTTTTTTCCATGTGAAACGCTGAAACTGTCCTAAGAATTCCCTTCTTAAAGCCCTGAAATCATATACAAGGTTTTGGTGTGACTCCATTATAATCCTTACTAATTTTGTAAGTTTTGAAGTTTTTGCTACACCCCCTTCACCAGGATAATTTATCTCTAGTGCTCTAATTACTTTGGAAAAACATTTTTATATTTCCTTTGAATGCATCCTGGAGAGGATTCTCCTAGACTTAAAGGAGTAAAAGGTCTTCACATACACATCCAAGTGACACCTGTCCCCTGAGCTCTGCTGGGGAACAGAGGACAAGCTTTCCTGTGAAGTGCTCTTAATTCACCTCGCTCTGTGCATTGCAGCTGCTTCAAGCTGTTGTACAAGTGTGCAGGACTAGACCAGCACTGGGGCATCACTCAGTGGTCTCCACATTGCCTACAGAGGATGGTTGGTCTTATCCATATGCAATGTGAATGGTTGGTGTTGTACATTAAATAAAGCACACAGCTGGATCCTTCCACCTGAGGACATGGACCATGCAAGAGCACAGTTGGACCCAGATTAAGTGCTATAGTGGTTTAAATCAAGTTTTCCCTCCATCCTTGCTTCTGATCTAGACAATACCAGTATTATGCAAACTCCTTTCTTTGTTGCTCTTGTGAGAAAAATCATTATTGTCTTTAACGGGGAAAACAAATAAATACATTTTTCAGACCTTTTCTTCCTTTCCCTCTGACATACCAAGTGCTGGAGCTTATCAAAATTTAAAAGGAAATATATTTTGGGATGTCTTTAATTAAAATTCTGAAAGTATATCATTGTACCTTTTTTTTTCTGTAGGTCAATTCAATAAGATTTCTTGTACTACTAAGGGTTTATCTAGATAGTGACTACATTTTGCATTGGTAGATAAAGCCCTTGCAGTAGCAAAATCAAGATACTGGTACTTTTCTTCTGGCATGAGATTTGCCTGATTGTCCCCTAAGATCAAAAGAGGTTCCCATTAAGAGCAGAACAGAGAGACTAACAGGTTTCTGAACTGATATTAAGTTAGAGGCCTTCTCACTTTGGAGAAGACTGGCTGGTATCAATTTGCAGATTTATATTTATCTGCTTTTTTTTTTTAACTCAAGAAATTTGGAACTAGATGATCTTCAAGGTCTCTTTCAATCTAAACAATTCTATCATTCTTTGAAAAATATAACTCAAACAGCAATGGTTGTTTCAGATTTGAGATTTTTGATTTTGCCTTTGTTTATTTTAACGTAAGCCACCGAGGGGCAGCAGATAGCAGCTGATCTCCTTAAAAGAAAAAAAATAACCCAAACCAAACCAAAAAAAACCAAAACAAATCAAACCAAACCAAAAATCCACTCATTTTTTTTTCTTTAAAGTTGCATTTGGGGTCCAGTGTTATTTTGCATGAGGAACTAAGCTTCAGGAATGAGGAAATCACCCTCCCTAAAGAAGGGAAAGCATACAATGCACTGAGGCTAGGAATGATTAAACATTTGCCACTGAAACAAATAAAGCTTTGCAACAAAACATTTCCATAGCGTGTGGATTTGCATGTACACTTCTGTTCCTTCCAGCAGACAGGCATTTGCCCTAAATGTAAATGGCAAACTGTGTTTTACTTCCTGCTCATGTCATTATGTAATTTACTTTTTAATCTGACATGAGGAAATAGGTGCTTCTGCAGACGGGATATTGCCACTTTACTGGGCGGCTGTCGAGCGTTTCTGCATCGCTCTGATGTTGCAGTAACTTCAACTGGACATTTACATATCCTTGCTGAAGTCCTGGGAGTCTGTTAAGCTTCGAGCAGACCCAGAGTAGTTACATGAGAATGGGAATAATCTCTTACACCGCAAATTGACTTCCCTCTTTGTAGCCCTAGACACTGTTTCCAGCTGCTTTCAGTCTTTTAAATCCTTGAAAGCTTTCCTAATCCTCGTGTAGGCAGCAGCCTTTATGTGCTCTGCCTCCCTCCCCTTCCTCCTGATTGGCGAGGCTCTTCCATGGCCCAGCTCAGCCAACTACTCCATCCCTGGGCTGCGGTTTGAAATCAGAGCCAGGCGGACAGTTGCCTCCCCGCTGCCGACTTTTCATAGGCTGGGGAAAGAAGGTTGGGAAACTTGACATTGTCTTAGGACTCCCCCCAGCAAAGAATAAAAAGGGGGGGGGGCGAGTGGAATAATAGACGGGGAAGAGGAGGGAGGGAAACTTGCTTACGGTGAGAAACTTGATGGATTTCTGCCCTGCCGACAGCAGCGTGGTGTGAGCAGCCCCTGGCCGGCTGGATGGATGATGGGAATCTCACCATGAGGCAGGTAAGGAGCCACTGCCCCGCCGGCTCTGGGTACTACCAGTATCAACCCCTGCGGATCTGGGCTGCTTTGCCTCCTCTCTTTTTTTTTCTTATAATTTTAAGTTTCGGGTTGGAAAAAAATTGTCTTCTATTCTCCCCCCTACTCCAGTTCTCCCGGTAGGCAGGGATGCCATGCAGGTCATGGTACGTTTTGGATTTGTAGGGAGCATGGAAGCGGTTTGCGAGCTATGTAAATCAATTCCAGTTTGCCATGGTTTAAGTGCATTGTGTAGGCTGTCTCACAGCCCTGTTTGTGACATGCGAAAGGAAAGAACTTGCTGTGTTATAAGCATAAATATGCCAATAATTCAGCCCAGGGATAATTTATTAAACAGCTCTGCATGAGTTCCTTGCCTGCCAGTGCTTTAATCTTCTGATTGTTTTAAAATGTAGTAGTTTCAAGCTGTCTTACAGCTTCACTAAAGTACTTTAAGATGGGTTTTCTAGGGATTTTTTTCTAAGATTATTCAAATGAGGGGTATTTTTAAGACTTCTATTCACCTGAGGAGACAAAAGGAGCTTTTATTCTCATTCTCGCAGTTATAAGGCACAGTGACAAAATGTTTTTGATTCTCGTTGTTCATAGTTTTACAGCAACAATGTACGCTTAGAAGAGTCTTGTGGGAGCAAGAAAAACTGGCTTTATCTTAAGACTGAATCACAGATCTATCCCAGTTTTAAAAGCCTTGCCAGTCCACTTCCGAAACTTGCTCCTAATATGTTATTTTCTTGGTAGGCAATGGGAAAATATGAGGAAATGAGAAGTTTTCTAGGTTTTTTGTGTGGGTGTTATTCATTCAGTTCTCAGGAGGACTTTTATAGTACATGTTCAGGGAATGCATATGTGAGGATTTTGCACCTGTAGTGCAAATGGAGCATTTGTTTTACACTCGTTTTCTGAAACCACGGTGGGAAATCCCAGCTTCCTTGCACCAGGTTTCTCTAAGTTACAGGAGGTGAGGAAGGGTGAAGAAAGAGAATGTAGGTGATGGGAAGAGGAAAGGTATTTCTTGCTCCCACTAGCAAAACCACCTTTTATAACGCTTTAAAGAGAGGAGAATTCTTGTCCTTGCAAAGCACAATGAAGGGCATTTCATATACTCAAGTTGGTCAGCTGGATGCACATAGTCATCAGAAATCATTATCACCACAAGAGGGTACTTTGGCACAGGGGGTTACCAATGAGGAATGTGAAAGAGAAATGTTACAGGATGGCAATAATAAAGTGCAAAACGCTCTGTGAAACATGCACTTTACTCCCCTGAAATATTTCTACCCAAAGAATAGAGCTTCATGGGTAATGAAGATTCATAGGTGGTGGGTTAAAAGAGCAAGTCAATTAAGTCTGAACGGGGCCGGGGCGGGGGGGAAATGCTAAGGCACACACGTACCCACCCTTCCCCTCCAAAAGAGGAGGAGGGATGGGGGAGACATTCCATCCTGGAGAGAGGTGCAGGCACGGGCGGGCTCGTTCTTGCCGGGCCCGTCCCTCCCCGTCCCGGGAGGTGCGTGCTCCCGTCCCGCTCCCGCAGGAGCGCAGCGAGGGGGACGCGCTCCCAGGGGCCCCTGTGCCTCCTCGGGGAACTGAGGTGGGGCGGGGAGCACCCGGCTGAGCCGCAGCCAGAGGTTGTTTAAACACCTGCTTCTGAGTGCGGTTTCTCTCTCCCGTGCCAAGGGAACAATTTGGGAGTATTTCTCCGGGTGCAGTTGGTTTACGGTGCACAAATATTTTCAGTTTGGCAGGGAAAGTCTGTGGGCACCGCTAGGGCCCAAGGGACAAAATCCAGGGAGCTGGATGTCAAAGGTATGCTGAGCTACTGTGTGCATCAACCGCCATCAGCAGAATTTGTGTTTTAGTGGGAGCTGAAGGCTGTGATGGGCTATGAACTAACCGTATAAAACGTTTAGGAAATCCATTCTAGCAGACACTTAGAAACAGGCAAGTCATGTGCAGCTGGAGCCCTCACTCCTGCTTCCAGTTGGAAATTGTTAGGGGAAGAAGGAATATGCAGAGGGTGACTTTTCCATGACCCTCTTATTCAGAGCAACAGAGATCTCTTTTTTACCTATTCTTCCACCTTACAATTATCTCTCCCTACCTGTCCTGCTGCTTTCCCTGCCCTTCCCTGGTGCTCCCTTCCTCATCCTTACACCAGCTGACTCCAAGGCAATGAAGGGGTGGATTAACTCCTTCCTCTTTTCAGGCTCTAAGAGTAAGAACTTCCACTTTGAGAGGCTCTTCATGGGAGCTGTAGCTTAATTTGGTGATGCAGAAGTAACCATCAAGCAGGCAAGGTACTGCAGGTGTTGGAATGAAACCATGTACTATGCTGATGACTGACCAAAGGCAACCAACAGGTACTGAAAAACAGCACACTGAGGGAAAAATACACTAATTTCCCCAGTGGAAATGGAGGAATTATTCTAGAAATGTAATATGTAGCTTGTTGACAAGATTCAACCTACCTTACTTGTGTTCCAGTCCAATAGTTTTCTAGCAGGTGACAGGAGTTGCTGTAAATGTTGTGTTGCAATTTGTAAATGAGCCAGTATAAAGAAGCAATCATTTTTAGGTGGTAATTGAAGACCTCAGCAAGAGGTGTCTTCTTGCTGTCTCATAGAATGACCTCACAAATAAGCTCCAGTAACCAAAAGAGAAGAATTTCTATCCTATCTGGGAAAGTACACCAATCACCATGTGCCTGTAAAAGTTTAAGCATTCACAGGAAATATACCCATTTACAGGAAATATACCCATAAGTGTTGTTAAGACTAGTGTTAGAAAGCAGAAATGCAATTTTTAAAGGTATCTAACATGATTGCAAAACAAAACAAAACAAATGAACTTACAGACAAGAAAAAGTCCTTTGCAAGTAACACATTTTTTTGCTTTGAAGAGTACTGAGTTCAGTTTATTACTTATTTTTAAAAAATCATAAGTAACGAAATTTGCAACTGATGGAAACTCCTGAGGGGATACTCAGCCTTCATGTGGTAGAGTGGAGTTTTTGTGTGGCTGGACACAGTTATGTGGCTGGATTCCCTGAGTTTGCTGCAGAACTCGAGAGGGCACTGTGGGCTCTGTTTTGTTTCCTAAGCCTACTTCACAGAAAATCAAATGTTTGATGAATTTTATACTTCATTTTCACTCCCTTTCAACCACAATATATCCCTGAAGTGCAGCTCACAGGAGTGTCATTGACAAAAAAATGCATCTCCTTATTTTGATCTCTTCCTATAGAAGTACCATTGACTTTAATCAAAGCAGTCTTGAGTCTTGAGCCCTTTGTCACTTAAAGAGGTTCAACTAAACAACTGTTCACTGATAGGCCACCTGAAAATGAAAAACTGTGTTTCTAAGGCACATAAAGCCATTACAATTACTTTTCATGTTTGCAGTCATATGGCTTTTAGTGTGCATACATTTCACCAAGTGAATAAAGGCTGCATATGATTTCAGTGCAAAACATATGCAAAATACAAAATCACCCCTTTCCTTTCAGCTGTTTAAGTTCATAGCATGTGTTTCTTATTTCCTGTTTTCTTTTGCATATGTTTTAAAACTCTTAATGCGTTTCTCTTAAAAAAGAATGCATATTCTTATCCTGAAGTTCTGTTATCTTTTGTCTGGTATTAGGAAATTCTCTTTTAAAGTTCATCCTGGGATATTTTGTTGTTTGTTTGTTCTGTAAGGGAAGAATGAGCATCTTGAAGAATGCTGCCTTTTTTGTGTGTGTACCATGCAGAATAAAGAAAACAAGTGTACGGAGTCTGTAGGCTGCGAGTGTATCAGTTAATTAGTGGCTGGACATTGCTCGGTAGGAAGCCTGGTGAGGATTTTGTGTGTGTGTATATGTGTGTTGTCTGCTCCCTTTGATCACTTGTGTGGTAAATAGACGTGCAGGGTAGCTATAGCAACATGTGCTGTAGGTTGGTGGGAACAGAGGGGATGGGATCCCCTGACAAAGGGTAGTTTGTTAGAGTGGTTGGTTCTGATTAGAAAAAGGTGGCACCAATCACAGCATTTAAAAACACCAGTTTTGCAAAATGCAAATGGAGGTTATCAGTTTCAAAGTTTGTCGTAGCTCTGCAAGAGTAGATCATGTGGACGATTGGTGAGGAAGGGGAAGTGTTAATAAAAACAGACTCATAACCTGTTTACACTTTTGAATGTAAAAGTGTTCATGTTAGATGTGCTTTTTCTCATGTTGCTGCTCTGTCTATGCAGTTTGCAAACAAAGTGTCCGTTGGAACCAAACTGCGACATGATGCTATAAGTAGTTGTGTTTTTAAAATAGGGCTTCAGGAGGCAATGATGATAATGTGATGTTAAGTAGTGCATCTGATCCATCACCTTTCTCTGATTTCTAAGACTTCTGTTCAATTTGCAATTCCAAGATCCTGTTCCTATTTCAGCAGCCTACCTGTAGAGGTCAGACTTGAAGCTCCCAAAATCTTCCCATGATAAACTATCAACTTAAAGCTATAAAAATACAAATCCATAGTCACTTTCCTCATTAACTTTATGTGGAATACTTTTAAAATACTGTTGGTTTGTCAGTGTCAAGTACTTAAGTAACACCACATTCTGCATTGATGGAAGCCTGAAATGCATTGAAATTCAGCTTCATCTCACATCTTGAACAGAACCTAACCTAAAGCTTTTATTAGCGCCTGAATTATTTAGATGTGTATCTCCATCTCTCGGATCCCCACTAGGCCTCCTACTTTTGATGAGATCTGTCTCCAGCTCCCTCCCTCCTGCCTGCCCAGCCCTCTGCTGTGCTGGCTGCCTGCTTCCCACCGCTGCCTGGTCCCAGGGCTTCCCCACTGGCAAGGGACAGGGAAGCAGGCAGTGCCAGAGGGCTTCAGCAGCTTCTGAGCTCTGCAAAAAGTTGTCAGACCTCAGAGTCCCTCCACAGAGTAGCACGAGAGGTAAGGGGTCTGTTGGAGCCTGGGGTCAAGGAAAATGAAATACTGGGAACAGGGAGTTCATGGTGGTAAATGCTCTGGGAATATGCGGAAGCTCAATAAATGCTTCAGCATTTAGAGAAACAGTTGGATTTGTCCGTAAGTGAAGACTGAGCTGAGAGAAAGGAGCAGAGCATGATTCACATACAGGCATGTGAAGTGCCTTTTAGATGTGAGCTGGAGTTTGTTTGAACTGAATTTCAGACTTCTTAGGGTACTTCATTCTTTAGCCTGTTCCTTGTTCAAAGTGTTTTATTGTAGTTGTGCAGCTTAGAGCTTGTAATGCTTTAGCAAGCTGTAAGGAATTACTGTATATCCCTGAGATCCCTGGCTTGCAGCGCAGAATCCATCCTGTCTGAAAGCTGGGAAAAGTGCTAAAGGGTAGGAAGCTGATTTTTATCTCTTTGCTAAATAGTAAAAATAGTTCTTAATTCTTTAAAATTCTTTCCCATTTGCTGTCATGTCATGGTTGTTTATCATTATTATTTATATCTTCCCAGGGGGATGTGGGAGGACAAAAAAGCTGGCAAATAGGCAATGTTTTTTTGGCCCTAAAGTATGGTAAAACTCTGCTTATTGCATAAGTGTTGAGATAGCTGGATGTAGGAACAATTTTAAGGTAGTCAAACAAATTTTTTAAAGTCCAGGTTTTTATTCCTGTCTCAGTAAATGAGGAGATCCATGGGGCTCATAGGATTTTTCTTTTGTAGTGTGATAGTCTTTAAAGAAAATATTTATGGAGGAATATTTCATGGCCCCAGAAAGGAGCTGGTGACATGCTATGACACTCGCTCCTCATTTTGGGACAGGGAGGGCATCATATTTCTCATGCCTTTGGTGGCAACAACATCTTCCTGTCACTCGTCACCCAGGCTGCCCCGTGCTGCCCGTTCACCTGTGGGGCTCCAGCCTCCCTCCGGCACCCGGCAGGTGCCCACGGCTGGTGGCATTAACTTGTCTCTTTGGGTCTGCAGGTGTTGGACTGCGCAACAGCTGCAGCGGGAGCTCAGAGACACACGCACGCACACCAGAGCAGGAGGGCAGACTCATTTGTGATACCGGCAAGCTGATGAGCTTCTAGACTCATGTGAAGAAAGAGCTTGCTTAGATGAGACTCCCTGATCATCTCTGGGGTCTCTTTTTTCTTTTTTTTTTTATTATTTTGAGCCTTTATTTGGAGCATTAGCAGAGACTTACACTTTCTTCCAAAAATTACTGAGAAATCAGTATGTCATGGCAAAATTGTTCCCAAAAAGATTTTTTTTTTTTCCCAGTAGTTACCCCTTGTGGAAACATGATTCCTTTTGTTTGATATTTTGTTTTGGTTTGGGGTTTTGGTTTTTTGTTTGGGGTGGGGTTTTCTTCTTTTTAATTTATTTTTGTGTGTTAGTTTGGGCATTTTTCTCTCTAAGAGGCAATTGGAGACATAAAAAAAAAAGAAAACAAAAAGAAGAGAGAAACACTACACATTTTCTTATATATGTATGTATGTTTAGAATTGGAGTCGCCAAATCCAGCCACTCCATCATAAGAACAGCCAGCATCCCAGTTTCAAGGAACTTTTCATCACCAAGCAATCTTCAAAAATGTTGGAAGGGGTTTTGATTTTGTCATTGGATTGTACTGGGTTTTCTCTCCCTAAGATTATGCCCTTATTGCAAAATCTATGTATTTTACAGGAAGATGTAAACTCTCTTGACAACTTCACCTTTGTGGACCACCAAGGTCTGCCTCTGTCTGCTGTCGAGGCTTTTTTCCTCCTTTGCCACCAGCTCCAGCTCCCTGGAGAGTGAGGCCGCAAGCCTGCAGCCTGTTTTCTGGTTCCACCTCAGCTCTGGAGGCGGGGAGACAGGCAGATATCTCTCTTACTGCTTGTGTTTCTGTTCTGGGAGTAGTAAGAGGCTGTAGGCAGAAATCTACACAACTCTGTTAATAGTCTCACTGAAAAATACAGGTGCTGTAAATCTGGCGTGCAGAGGAACAAGAGTAGGGGAAAGGAAGGCTGCCCTGAGAAAGGAAAAGGACAGTTCCTTTCAGAGCACCACATGTGGATGAAGCTCTTGGGCAGGGACACATAGTGGTCAAGCAGAGACGAGGTTTGTCCATGTGATACTCAGGAGATTGTATATTCCTGGATTATGTCTTGTGTCAAATGTCATGGAAATCTGCATGCATTTCCTCACTGAGAGATGTCAGATATGTGCACCTTGGTTTTGAACAACTTACGAAGCTTAGTCTTTGACCATACAGATCAAAATTTACTGTCCCACCAGCACCTGTTGAAACAGGTAAAGGGTTAATGGTTTATTTTCTAACTGGAGAACCTCAGAATTATAGTTTAGACAGATTTCAAACTGGGAGTTAAGCAGTTCAAAAGTGCACTGTATTGTTTTGGTCTAATTAACACAACATGGTGATAAGACATTAAAGCAGAGTGACAACACTATACATTGATAACAGAGGACATTAATGCCTGGAGACACAGTCTACATTGTAAAAATCTAAAAAAAAAAAAGGCTTATTATGTTAGATAGGTCAATGTGATTTGACCTAGTTTTGCTTTGCTGCTTGAAAATTATGTCAGTATTTGTTATGTCATCTCCTTGGATGAGCAATTTAACATCCTTTTTGCATTGCAGTGTTGTCCTAATATTTTATATATATTTTCTTGCTCTCTAAAAGGATCCTTCAGGCTAATTCTAGAGATGTGGGAAAAACTGATACAAAACAAAAACCTCCTTAAACCAGCTTCCCTTTTATGTATGTACTCTGTGCAACAAAAAGGAGTAAATTGAGTCACAGCAAAACTGTAGCTACAAATTCTTAAAAGTATCTTGTCCCTTTTTCATTGAAAACTCAATAAAGTTCATGAATACAGAATGACTGTGCTAACTCATATAGCCATGTACAACTTTCCCATAGAGGTTTTTAATTGCTAGAAAATAGCATTTTTAACTTTACATAGATGCTTATGTAAAATACAGCAGCTTAAAGGCATCACGCCATATACTTTCCTGAAGGGTCTCGTATGAAGTCATCAGTATTTCTACTGTAAAAACTGAGGTGGTTTTTTTAGTCTTCAACAAAATCACAAGCGCTTTCCTTCATATTTATGTTTACTCTATTTTTTTCCCTCTGTTACCATCTGGACTAGTAAGGCAAGACTTTGCATTTGCCAGGACTCAAATTATGGTACATCAGGGAAAAACCAGAGGGTTAAATGTTACTGTTCTTTGCTCTAATGGAAAAATAATCAATTGCTGTTACAGTATTTTGGTAAGTGCTAGCAAAGGAAAGTTTCGTCTCTTCCTTAGCTTTACCCATCTTCTTACAGCTATGGCCCTTACTGTTTAACCAATTAAGGGTATTGCAAGGTTGTATCTTTTGCTTCTTAGCCTTTCTTGATCCAAAATGGGCATCTCTGAAGCCTGATTATGCTTCTGCTGGAGTCAGCATTATTGGGCATGTCAGCTGCATCCCCCCTCCAGAATACTGTTATTGTAGTTATTCAAGTACATCTGTGAGTAAATTGGCACATTTGTGACAAATGCGTAACAGATCAGCATTGTGAGAGCAAAATGAGGCTTTCTTTCCCAATTTTTTTAGCATTTCTTATTTTAATTCCTATTTTCTTGGATAATAAGAAATTTGTTCTTGAGTTTTAGCATCAACTTGTTCCTTGTAGTGTTGAAATATTTTAATGGGCTAAGTAAGAGCTGTGCAAGTTCTTCATCATTTCTGCACAAATACATCCAACCTTCAAAAGGTCCTGCTTATTCAGAATTTTCAGCTCAAGTAAAATTTAAGGTTGTAATAGCTATCTGAAGTCTCTGAGTATACTTAAGATGCAAATGCTTTTACATCCCTTGTTAACCAGCTTAACTGGAACAAAAGCCCTATATGAATGAACATTTAGAGGTGCCTCTTCTTTGCTATAACCTTTGCTCTTGATCCCAAATTAAGCCTTGTTACTGAAGGTTAAAAAATCCTCCCACAATATAACTCTCCTTGAATGTCTTGACTGCAAAAGAAACTGTCAGGGGAGAAGTTTGCTATTGCCTCCCATGTGTCTCCTCCTTTAAAACAGAACTAAAGTGTAAACTGCTTATGAAAGATTAACAACGACTGGAAATAAATATCACATATTCCCAGAGTAGTAGAAGCCTCACGTATGAAGAAGACGATGATTGTGGACTGACAACAAGATTCACATAGCTAGCAAGACTGCTGGGACAGGGATTCATGGAAAGCTCTGATTGTACTCTGGAGATTATCTGGTCCAACCTTCTCTTCAGCACAGGTTGCTACAGCAACTTCCTCAAATAATATTGAGCATTTCAAGCACATGAGGGTCCATCGCTTCCCTTGGCAGACTTTTCCAATCACCAGTTGCTCTCATGGGAAAGACGGGGAGGTTTTCTTTGGGTTTTTTTTTTCTAATATCCAGACAGAATTTCCTGGAAGCAACTCATGCCCACTTCCTCTTGTTCTGTCAGCAGGCATCCTTGTCAAGAGAGTAACTCCTTTGTTTCCTCTATAACCAACTTTTTACATATTCAAGGACTGGGGTTAGATTCCCTTTGAGCCTTCAGTTCTCCAGGCTGAAAAAACCTGTTTCCTCCAACATTCCTTCCTATGTCAAGTACTCCAACCCAACCCCCTACTAATCCCAGTGGCCTCTGATGGACTCTTCACAATTTCTCCAACCGAGGGGCCTACGAGTGGTCACAATATTCCAGGTGTGACCTTGAAAGTCCCAAGTAGACTGAAATAGCCATTTTTATTGAGTTACTGGCTGTATTCTTGCTGGTGCAGCCCAGGAGGCTGCTGGCCATGTTCCCTGTGAGGTCAAACCACTGGCTCCCATTCAGCTCACTGCCTGCCACTGCCCCCAGGTCCCTTTCAGCAGAGCTGCTCCTCCAGCCCATCAGTCCCCCGCTGCTGCTTGGGATTACTCCTTTCCAAGTGCAGAACATTACGTTTATCTTTGTTAAAGCTCACATTATGGCTTAGTTGATAAAGTTACTTTACAGCCTCCAAGAGGGGCTTCCTGGCCAACATAATAAACCAAAACAAACCCCCAAATTTTCCCTGTTTAGCTTCATCTTATGGTATGATTGCCCACAAAGGGCTGTAGTTGTTTCTCAAGCATCATCTGTCATTCTGGACCAGAAATCCTGGGGTATTAGATCATGGATCTTGTCTAATTTGTCTATTTCCATGATGTTTTTTAATTGTGTGTTTCTATGAATTTATAACTGTAAATATTATAGAAGAGTTAGCTTTAGGAAGACAGATTGTGTCACTTTGGTCTTGAAAATCTGGAAACTATTACTGGAAGAAACAGGTTTGTGGAGAAATGCACTTTATTTTCCCATTTGTCTTGAGCTGATGATGTAGGTATGCACCAAAAGAGACTAATAACCCATGCTGCTGATTTTTTGCCTAATGTTCTCTTGAGTTTTCAGACTAATTCCAGTACACTTTCCTAGTCCAATTTTTTTTTTTTTTTTGAGCTGCTTGTATCGAGACTTGCTGCCCCCCGCCCTGACACTGTTCTAGGTGTTCTATTACTGCTTCCTCTTCTCTATCCCCAGTTTCTTGGCCTCCTGCTCCTTCCCCAGATATGTGGACAGTACCATACCTCTCACAACAGTTGGGTAAACCCAGGGGGAAGAGAGGGGAATAACTGCCTCAGTCCCTCTCCTTTTGCAAATGTACATTTAACATCGTCAGTGAGGTAGGCTTTGCTAGCCTAGGACTTCTGGGCCTGCCAGTGTGAAGGTACAAGTTTGACAAAGAAAACTGATTTGTCCCCTCTCTTCCTGCCCTTCTAGCATTGAGCTGGAATTGCAAATTTTTATTGACAATCCTACAGTTGAAAATAAATTTTAGTATTTCTGAACACCTTTTGGCAGATGTTTGTGCCATTGGTTGGTGCTATGCCATGGGAGGGCTAAATGTGTTTGCTTTTTTGAGGTACTTGAGGTAAAGGTAGGGGAAGAGAGGAAAAGAGAGGGGCAGATCTAGCTGTTTGTGTGCTATTCCTACACAACAGCAGAGGAGGCAGCTTTATTTTTCTTGAAAGCAGTACTTTTTAAAATACCAGGGTACATTCCTGAAACTAGACTAGGTTACTCAAAAAATAAAGTAGAGAAGAGAGGGACAGAGAGAGGCCCAGAGGGAAAACAACTATGTGGGAGAGGAGACCAGGCGGAGCCTGTAGAGAAGGAAAAGATTAACCAACTCTCTTTTTCAAATTGCATTAGGAATGCAGAGGAAGCAGTCTTTTTATCCAGAAATTGAGAATGAACCTTGTTTGAAAATCTTGAGGATGAAAATAGGATTTTTCCGTGGTACAAAGTCAGAAATTGCCTTGGTAAGTGCAGATGCAATAAAGAGGAGTAATTCATAAATTTCAAGAGTTTGGAGAGGAAAAAAAAGGAATGCAGAAGACAGAGAGGTAAGGAGGATAAAGAAGATGTTTAAAGGCTTATGGAGGGGGTTAAACACTCACAACCACCAATGTGAGTTCCAATTCTTTCTCTATGAAAATGTCTCACCTATCTCTTCTTGAAAGAACCATTCCAAATGGTATTTATCCTTCACAGGCCCTTTTGCATTGCAATGTAAAAGTGTAATGGGATGATCAATGGAGTTTTGTTTTATAAATCCTCTGGAAAACTATCTTCCTAGCAAGCTTTTCTTTCTAATGAGTTTTTAAAAAACACTGCAATATTCTGGGGTGTTGGATATTTTAATGTCTGTAAAAACAACTAAAATATAAGGCTTAGTTTTCTGATCAAACTGCAAGCTTCTGACTTTTTCAGTCTTGAAGTCATTACATAGTGTGTATAGATAAGTGTTTCTACCAGATGAAGAAACCCTGCACATGAGGGCTGGAGGTACACATAATCCTTAAAAAAGTCAAATATATCAATTATTATAGGCATCTTCATTTCTGAAGTTTGTTAGATGGACTTCTGGAACAGCAACAATGTGAAAAAGTCTGAGAATAATTTTTACCATAAGTTGCTATTAAAAAAGGACTTAATTCCAATTATAAGACCATTATTCCTGATGAGCTTGTAGGACTTCCACTGTGTGAAAAAAGATTCATCTTGCAGAAATGGCAATCTGACTTTTAGCAGAGAGAAAACCAAACCAATGTTGCTTTATTTTGCAAAAGTCTTACTCCCCAAACTGAAACTTTTCCCCTACAATTTCATGACTGCAGTTATATGGGAAAAACTAGTTTTTGTGGTAATGACAGTTGATGTTGTCATCTCAGTAAAAGGTACTATGACAGATATGATACCACTTAGAAGGTTCTGTGGTATGGAGAGATGTACAATGCTGTACTTCATGCCAGTCATAAGCCATTGTAGAAGAAAGGTGACTGACAATTAATTTTCCTAGCTTTGGACTGTTTCATTTGAAAGTCCTGTGCAAAGACATCCGCTGGAGATTTAAAAGATACATGTTAATATGCTATGCTGTGCAGACCTACACTAAGCAGTATTGGGGTGGCATATGTACTGCAGGAAATGAAACAAGCTTGGGGATTTGCTCATATTTACAATAGACATTTGTTTACTTGGTGTGCTCTTTCTTGTGAAGGGTGAAAAGGTTACATATGTCTTCAGGTGATAATGGACAAATTATTTAATTAATAAGGGTGATTTTGCTCCAAATCAAAAGGTTGAGAATCTTTGCCCAGTGTGTGGGAAAGAACGATACTCAGAGTGATTAACACCCGGAGGAAATCTCTGAGTTTACTTTGGCTGGTCTATAGTTGATAACTCCCTTGGCTAAAGGAATGCCCAGCTCCATGTCAGTCGCCATTTCCAGAGCTTAACTTTGAATAGCAGTTATTGGTCACATATGTTGGACTTGTCGACTCGTTTCAGAAACAGGATGCAAATTGGCACGTAGGTAAACTGCAGTATTTGGGGGTTTTTTCTTACTTTATTGTTGTTGAAAGACTCCTGTCCTTAAAAAAGGAAATATAGGAAGGCTCTTGGTATAGGTCTGCTTGTGTGAATTAAGAGACTTCATGCCACACTACTTTGTTTTGTGGGCAGGATAAATTTGACAGATAGAAGTAAGGAGAATGGGAAAAACTGAATAAATTCCAGTAGCTCAGAAGGGCACAAGGAACACCCACTTTCCAAATCCTAATTATACAAGTAATGAAATGAGTCGTAATATCTCAGAAAATATTTAAGGGAGATGGTATAAAAGATCAAAAGCCATAAAAACCTCCAGAATAGTTTGGAATGAGGGAGATAAATTGCTAGTGTTCTTGCACTATCAAAAAATTGTTTGGGGGGAAATTGCAACTGATAAGTGGAAGTGGACAACGCTTATACTAAGGAAGGCTGTTCCATAAAACAATCTAACTCCACAAATCTGACCTCAGAAATTTCTGTCCAGACTCTAGATGTATTATCAGTTTGACCTTGACCATGTAGAATGCATTGACCACATTTTCCAAAGATTCAGAACATTTTATTTCAGTGGATGATAAAATTCACAGATGTTTTACCATGCCAAAACTTGGCTGTGGCTGAAAGCATCATTTCAAATATTTGGTACATATTTGTATTTTTAATATTTTGCGGATTTATCTTTATCTTTTAAATGCAAATATGCTGAGGCAGAAATCCTGGACTTGGGTCAGTCTGTGGCTCTGTTACATTTTCGTCTGTCCATGCTGTGACTGAAGAATTTATTATTCAGCTGGTTTGGATGGTGAACCCCAACTCTCCCAGTCTAACAACGGAGGCAGTTCTGCTTTTATGTCAACCACTGTATGCCCCTTATTCATCAGAGAGATAGGGCACAGACTAAATCAGTTTATGCTGCTAGTTCTCCAATACCTGTTTATACTTCCTGCCAGAGTGCCCAGAAGTTCAGCAAAGCCTTCCTGCAGTTAAGTGGAAATCATCAGGGAGCAGTTCAGATGCAGGAACCACAGGAATTACCCCAACAAATCCTAGGAACAAACACAGGAACTTCAGTCTGAAAACTGGTGTGAAAAAAACAATGGAGTGAAAATCGTAAATACCTCAGTGAACACGAGTTTATCTAATTGGATTTTAGATGTCTGGACCTAAATCTCTGACTTATTACTTTTATCAAAGGGAGCGGATATATAAGAAGGGACCTGCAGAATCAAGCCTTTCCAAAAAAACCTTGCATAACTAATTTTTATAATCTGTGCAATCTATCTTCAAGTGATGTGTGGATTAACATACAGAGCTGAAGTCTCCTGGTGCTATTTCAGACATTCACTTAACTAAGGAAGAAAACTGGTGGGAAGGCTTTATAAGTACTTCAAGAATAAGTTTCTCTCTTGCACAAAAGTCATAGAAAACTCTAAGACAAATTATTTCCTTGAAATGCCTATTCAGTAGAAAAGGATCCCAGGATTAGAAGGATCTTATCTGTAGGTTTCTATATTTTGGATACCCCTATTCATCAGATGAACCAAAATTTAGTATCATTTAGAGTGGGTTTTGTTTTCCCTGACATCTGTTATAGCCCATTCAAAAATGGCTGTATAAGACATGCCGAAAAATCTTGATTTATATTATTTTTCTGATCTGAAGTCAGGTGAGATGAATTTCAGCCTTTATGGAGAGTATGACCAGCTAAGGTTAGCAGAGTGGTACTTCAGTCTCCGAGCAGCCCGGGATGATTTCTTCACCAGAAGTCATGCTACAGCTTATTTTAAGTGCTCAATGATATTTAGTCACAGTGAACTGAGTGAGGACACAAACTGACAATTTAATTTCAAAAATGGTCATTTCAGGAACATTTCTCCCATCCAGAATGTAATTGTGGTTGAGACCTGTATTACACCCTGGAGGAATCCTAATGGGAACCTTACCTGTGGCAGGAAATGTCGCCTACTTCATACCACACATTTTAATCTTCATAAACCAGGACTGCAGCCATGAATATCTCCTGTCTTTTTCCACTCATTCCCATTACTTCATGTTTTCCTGTATATTTTATTTCTGGAACTCCACTTCCTAAACTTGCCTACACGTGAATTCTTGGTCAGATTGTCCTGAAGGTGAGAAGCTTTTGGCATACTCAGTGCCTGTGTCTACATTAACAAGTCACGCTGGAGCAGTTAACAGCAGATCAGTGGAATGAAATGATTGATGCAGAGAACCCAATACCCAGACTATGCACATTTTGCTCCTGCACTGTACTCCTTATAGTCAGGGCTTGAGAACTGGATATTCATTAGCAGTTGAAGGTCATTATTAAGTGCTCATCTAGAGCTCATCATCTGTTATTTCATCTGAGAGGATGAAACTCATGCGCTCCAGCATTAGTCAGAGATGTGAATCCAAGCTTGATTAATGGAGAGGATTGGAAGGTTGCTTAAAAATGTTCTCATGACCTGAACTAATGCTCTACCAGGAAGATGTACAGCACGCACAGCTTCTGCTTTGCAAGGGCACAGATATCCTTGAATTAGCATTTGTACTGCTCATTTCCCTAATGCTGCTTTCCAAGCCAGGCTCATCTTGAGTGATGGTGCTAACAATGCAGATACAGCTAATGAGCAAGCCATACTCAGAGGCTTGTAAGGCACAATGGTGTGACTGTCCCTCAAGTGAGGAGGTCAAGTTATACATGAGTGAACTTGGGTATTCTGAGCACGGTAAAAATGGTGAAGGGCAGGCTTAGTAGGAGGAAGATGGTTTTGGGTCAGACTGGGAGAGAGGAGTATTAATGCTAAAGAGTGTTATAGTGCTAATCCTTTTAACTTCCTCTCTGGGCTTTGTTGCCAGAGCCCTGTTGGGGCCTGATTATTCAGACTTTGCTCTGTCTTCCCAGGCACCCATTTCAAGCAGAGCTGTCTCTTTCCGTAGTTAACAGGGAGCTGAACTGCAAAAGGCAGCTAGTGTTTCTTCAAGGTAGAAAACAGGTTTTTACTGTTAAAACATTGTAATTCAACCAAAGTTGCGGAATATCTGCTGACCAAGCATATGAATATATTTAGGATGTTATACTGCTCAGAAGTATGGGAGTATTGTATCTGTGTTGCATTATTTCTTATCTCTGCAAACCATGGAAAGATCTCTTCTATAGAAAAGCTCAGGAGTACATAAAGACACTGTTGTTTCTTGGAGTTAGTGAAGCTATGAAACGCATGAACTTCACCCTTTGTCTCTACAAAAGGTTTGCCAGTCCTATGAATTTTAAATCCATGGGAAATTTTTGTTGCCTTCGGCTGTTGAGTTTCAATGGCTAGAACTCTTTTTGAAGTTATGCTTGAATGCTATTTTCTTTATAGCCTCCAAAATGACACCTTATGTTTTTGCTGCATTCATAATGCTGAGAAAGAGATGAACAAGTGTTCCCTGTTCAACCAACCGTTATATATCGTCTGGTCTGTTTGGCTGTTTCAATGTAGTGATTAAATGCCCATAATTCCAAGAAATACTAAAATGTCTTCAGCAGTTTGATATTTTAAAATCCGGGAATAAAAAGGCAGATGTTATGATCCATGAAGGAATATTACAAACTGGGGGTAGGACACAAGAACACTGGAACTGTTTCCTGTGTAATGAGCCATGCATGGCAAAGACTCTAAGGAATGGCCAGCAGCAAAGAGCTACCTACAGTGATGTAACCATTTTATGTTCCATTAAGGTCTTGTTATTTTAGAATTTAAACGAATTTATGCTGCAGGAAAGTATGAAACCTGTTGTACAACTCTGGTAAGGAAGAAAACCAAACTTCGAAGGATTGGTCTGTCATTTAGAGGAACTGTATCCATCAAATTCTGATTTTTTTTGTGAGTATTTTGGAGATAATAGGGAGAGAACTTTGATTCAGGATGGAGATGGTAGCACACTGAGCACTGGAAACTTCAAAGCACACATGGGCATTTGCAAACGGCATTATTTTGGCTATGTGACTGCAGCTTCATTTTTGTTTACTCAAGATGATGGGCAGAAAGGACACCCTGTATTTTCAAGGGTCACTAGAAACATATTAAATGAACCTGTTTTTCAAAAATCCCAATTTGAGAGCTCATATAGGTCTCTGCATCTATATTTTCTTCTCTAAGGAAAGCTGTGACTTGTGTCAGACAATGTATCCACCACTTCCCGCTTAGAAATCCAGCCTTACTTTTAGTTTGACTGTCAGACATGCTCCTCACTTAAAGTACATCAGGTAAAACCCATCAATAAGCCTTCTGTCCATATTTCTGTCTGTAATGGTGTGTCCAGCTTGACAGGAACAGAAGTATCTTCAAAGAGGGTGATCAAACACCAGCTTGGCAAAATGTGAGGGAATTCTCCCATTTGCCTCCTTCATGGTTTCTTTTGCTATCTTTCCTTAGCCAAAGAAACAGCAGCTTGGACAACGTTGTGGTCATGGGTTGTGCAGTAGGCCCAGGCTGTAGATTTGATAGACTTAGTGTGATTTTTGTCCACTGGACATTTAGTTTTCAACCGGGTGAAGGTGTGGGCGTGATGACTTCCACCCTCTGGAAGATAATACTCACTTATGTCACTCAGTGGGTCGCTTTCGCAAGCTCAGCTTTCACGTAGAAGAGTAAAGCTCTTGTGGCAGTGCAGAAAACTGAATGAATCTAAGTCCAAGAAGCACATTCAAATATTTCTCAATTTACTTTATGTAAAATGTCATAAAATAATAACTTTTAAGTAATTTTTCCAAATCCTGTTTCTGACTTGTGTACTTGTGAGGGTAGTAATTATGAGGCTCTTGCTTGCCTACGGTGCTTGTGTTGTTGTGGACTGTGATGGGAAGAGTTGATTATTGGATCCATCCTCTCTAACAGCACTGCGCTAACCAATTCACAAACCAGTTGCCCTGGAAAAGTCAACCTGTTACAGATGCTGTGTACCACCACAGAACTCCTTCTTACTCCCCAGGCATCTGAGAAAGGCAGACAGGAAACCAAAGTGAGGTTTGATAGCATGGACCATAAAAAGATCCCCTTTTCCTCTATATCTAAACTACATATTTTTAAAAGGCCATTTTTCCAGTACAAACAAGTACTTGCTTCTGAAATATTTAAGTTGAAAGCAGGTCTCATTCTATAATATATGAACTAGCCGAATAAAAATATATATGTGAGAATGCTTTAAAAGATTGTGTTCAAAATATTTTTGTCCTAAGAACAAACACTACTAAATATACTAGGGATCTTTATCATACAAGCAACCAATCCTGAGAACTGCCCTACTTCATCTGCTACCATAGGGTGATATTTATCTTCCAACTAGACAGTATAAATCTTTTTAAGCCCTTGTGTCTTTGTGCATACAGGTCTGACTTAAAGAAAGATATTTATCAGAGAATCTCAAGTGGATGGTGAAGTACTATGCTTTGAATTGTTTATATTCTCTTCTCTCCCCTATATTTTATTTTAAAATCTGTTTTGCTCTTCATCTGAAATATGATGGTAGGATATCCATGATCCTGATGCAACATGAAGGTATGTGACCTGGAGTTTATCTTGTTTGACAATTTTAGGGAAGGGGTGTTACACAAATATGGCTGAAAATTTTATATCTCTCTCTGATTGAGGGTTCAGGTTTCATACATCTGATTCTCACTGTTCAGACCTTTAGTGGTGGCATAGACATAAATAATTCTGTTCATATTACTGTCAGACACTTTTCTTTTTTCCTTGTTACTAGTACAAAACCTGAATAATATAATTTACTTTATTGACTTTGGGAAGTGAAAATCATTCTAGATGTTGTGGTCAGTCACTTATTTTGAAATTTTTTTCTATGTATTTGAGTCATTTCAAGGATCTCTCATACAGCAAGTATTTTGGTTTTTTGTTGTGTTTTCCTTGTATGGACATAATAATGTATTGAATTTTTCACACAAGTGAAAGAGATAACATCTAAAGAGAGGCTGATAATACCTGGTTCATAATTGTAAACCACTTTAATCACATTTTGATTGTGTACAAAGGACCCAGCCCACCTTCCACCTAGAGACAGTTGCACAGCTCAGCTTGATTTGATAATAAAGCACTCAGGAAGACAAGGACTGAATCTTACAGAATCAAGTTTTTGTGCTTTCATTTCCAGGAAATGCTAATTCTTATAACTTCATAACCCAAGTACAAATATAATACAAACCATAGATTTTAATAATACTTGGGATTTTTTGAGTGCTAGCACTTCAACATTTAAAAATAATATACAATAATATAAGCAGTGAAAGAAACAGTCTCTGCTAAAGACCTTCTGTGCTGTGTGTGTGATAAAATCCCAGCGTGAAGGTACAGCAAAATGAAGTATTAACTTTCTTTGCTTCCTAAAGAGTTCAAAATGTTTTGCTCCTGTGGGATTTAATGTAAGTGATGCTGGATGTTTAGTCTACAGCATTCTATTCACTTTGAAAAGCCTAGGTTATAATCTGATTTAGGTGACAATTGAAAAAGCTCAGTGGTCTCAGTTTAGTTTCTTTTTTATGAAATCACTATCAAACACTTAACACAGTGCTTATCATGGCAATAATAGACTCATTTAGAGGCACACGGGCACAACTGGAGTAAAAGAGGCATGGAGTATAAAAAAAAATCCATCAAATTCCTTCCTTTTAAACAGCACAAAAACATTTATGAAAATTTTACAAAGTTGAACCCTCCCTCCTGGACAGGATGCCTTTATTCTCAGGCATGATAGACTATTCTGCATTACAAATGACAAAGCTTTTGGTACTGCTGTTAAAAAAGCCTTTAGCAGGAGGAACTGCATTATGGTAAAAGTGATTTGCACTGGCTTATTAAAGATATCAATGTAGCAGAATCTGGCCAGATGGTATACAGTTAGGTGTGGCCATCAAGTCAGAAACTATGCTAGATTAAGAAGATGCTGACTTTGATCAACATCTTCAATCATCTATTTACATCTGATCCATCCCAGAGTTGTAGGAGAGATGATAAGGTAGTATAAAAAATCTGCAGTAATAAAAAAATTATTATAGCAAATTCATCTACGAAAAAGCAAAAATGTTGCCTTGAGTAACAAAGGCAACAAAAAAGAGTTTCTTTATTAAAAGGAAGTTTCTCATTCTGCATTATTATATTCTGAAAAGAAGGATCAGTTGGAATTTTTTTGAAACACCGTGCCAGTTAATTCCATTTCTGTAACCAAGTGTGGATCAAAAACTATGCATTGCACCCATCAGTAAAGGCTTTTGCAAGATACAGGCTAGACATAGAAGAAGAACGAGGTTTAGAGTTTAGCACTTCAGGGGGTTAATGTGTTTTAAAGCTACTGCTCAAATAGACCATAACTTAATCCCTGTGCTTCCAGTCAAGATAAAGTGATTAAAAATCACCCATTCAGGGAATTGCTTCTGGGTGTTGATGTGCCAGGTTGTGGGAGTGCAGTAAAGCAGTTGGAGAAGAGGAGGGTTTATGAATGTATGGCTGATGTTTGAGCAGCTGAATTTCAAGAAGAAGGGGAGGAGAGGGAAAAACTTGTCTTGTCATAGGAGAGAGGAAAGAGAGAGAATAAAACTTCCTTCAGTAAACTCAACCAGTCTTACAATCATAATTTCTGAGTTCCTCACAAGAGAGCTACCCCACAATCACTATTCTAAAGAGAAAACAAGATTGTGAAATCAAAAGTCAGCATTGTGGGAGAGTGGGAAAGGGAGCATGTAAATGAGACAGGATTTATCCTGAAATAATAACCTTAGCAGTGATAGCAGGGCTTCTGGTGAACCACTTAGTGGACTTTTTAATCTGTCTTCTCAGATGGCAAGTGTCGTTTTTAAAGCAGGTTCTTTATGTCAAAAGAGATTAGCATTGGTGACAGAATAACATTCTTGAATGTGAATATGGAGGAAAAAGTATTTTTCCCCATCTTCCCTGCCAGTAATTCTGATATATTTTAGTAATTCTCATATATATTGCTGTGTTGTTTGCTTGTTTATTTTGTAAATTTATTTGTATCCAATTACTCCTAAATGACTTTAAAAAAAATCAATGTGGAGAAAACACAATTGTTTTCTTGTTAAGTAAAAAAAGAATCACGGAGGATAGCCTTAAATCTTCTTTCAACATTTAACATTTAAGTAACTGATGACTGTGCTCCTGCCTTTTTAATTCAGGCATGGCTGCTAAACTACTTCATCTCTCAGGGTTTCTTACACATTTCGTTCATGCTTATGTGAGGAAAATGTTTTGGTTTCCCATCTTTTCCAGTCTACTTTATTCTGTATCCTACACATCTAGGACTGTAAAACTTGGTTTTTATTTTCTTTCTCAGAAAAATACTTCTGAATTTGGTCTTCCCCCTGCTTTAGGGATAATGTTGTTTCATTGCTGAATTATAGACACCTCAAGCTGAGCTGGAAGCTCTGACAGGCTCTGCTGCTACCACCTCATTTTCCATATCTTGCTTATGTCTTTTGTACAGGAGCTCTGCCATGCTTCTTGTCAGGGATTTATACTAGTCTTTATTTTCTAGAGGTGTACATAGTTTAGGAAAGGAAAGCATTCCAGAAAATACCATAAAAGTATTTTAACACATAGGTGTCCATATGTGGCCCTTTCCCATATACAGTGTTACTGATTGAGTTGAAAGATAAGGAAAAAAAGAATGAGTAGGGGCTTATATGAGGGGTTTTTTAAGGCTTGGTTCTTACGAGCTGTAAATGAGAGCAGCTTTAATTGGTATTTTAGATGCTGTTCAAAACTGGGTAAAGTAAGCTAGTGAAAACAGACTTAATTTCTTGTCCTGGTTTGTGGGTGAATTTTTGCATTGTTAAGATGGAGTCTCCCCTCACCACTGCATCTGGAAGCCTTCCAAGTGCATTTGCAAGGTTAGTGGAAATTGGAAATGTGCATTGCAACAAGCTCTGCCCATTTCTGCTTGGCTTGGGTCGGTCTGGCCTTTATGAAATTCTTGAAGAAATGCTGGGTAATCCTTTCCTGACGGTAATCTAGGAACTGGAGCAGGCTTGGAAGGAAGTGATATAAACAGGTGTGATATAAAGTGAGATGAATTATATGTCCACTGCAATTACACACTCTCTTCCAGAGAGGACTAGTTTAGCTGTCTGAAGGCCAGGAACCCAGAACATCCTGGCAGTACTGGTTTTCTCTGAGTTAGGAGTGGAAGAAATGGTTATCGACAAAGAGACATTCAAGATTTGGATGTCAAGAGACATTCATAATTTGGACATCTATCTCCAGAGGAAGATTTATCCATCCTATCCTGGAATGCCTGTTTCACTCAATTTTCCAGACAAAACCATAAACATCTGGCTAAAATTCTGTCTAGCTTTTTAATAGCTAAAAATAAAAAGTTTTGTTCTCAGTCATGTCTAGAGAAAATTATCTATCAGTTCTTTGACACAGGACACCTGTCTTCCCCATTTGGCCAGATTCTTGCTCCGTTCATCCCTTCTCAGACTGGTTTCCTGACAATATAGTCAGTCCCATGCTATCTGGCTCATCCCCTTTGTGACACTAGAGATGACTGAAATTCTCTTTTCCTGAGAAAGGGAAAAGAAGCTGCAAGACATCTAATCATGGAGTGAATAGATCACAGCATGGACTTATATTCCAGGTCCTGACTCCATGGCAAGTGATGGTTCTGAAAATTTTGGGTGAGGGTCTCTGTGCTGTTAAGGAACTGGGAAGCAGCAGAAAACAACTGTAAAATACCATGCAGGAGCACAGCCCTTAACACATCAGTCTCACAGGATGTAATACTGATCTACTATAACTTCCAGTGGCAGCAAAATGTTCTTTCTGGCATATTGTAGTTCTTTTCTCCAATATCTCAGGTAATACAATACCTTTTCATCATTTCTTGTTGCTGGAAGGGAGGTCATGTTCTGCTGAGGGGATTTTCTCACCTGGGACAATTGCAGGCAGAAGACAATATTA